>WOXC01007906.1:1007500-1250000 GCA_011680675.1 Gymnobelideus leadbeateri | reverse complement strand
CCTTCCTTTCTTTAGGAAATTCCACCTTGTCAGAGATGAAAGTTTAAGCAGGAAGGATTGGCCTGGAAGTAGTCATGGCCCTTGCCCAGAGGCCACCTGGGAAAACTGAATGCAGCTACAGAGCCCCTGGAAAGAATTTTGCAAGGAGAAAGCTTCCTTGTGATGTATGGGAAAAAGGCTAGGCCATGGACTAGGCTATCTCTGGAAGCAGAGCTGGACCACACTCCATCACCCAGATGTCCTCACCCTTTGGGAATGGAGTACCTCTTGGTGAAAGGATGGCTTCTGTGTGGGCAGAGACCTAGCAAGCCTGGAACCATGGAGTGATCCACTGAAGTCAGAGCTGGGAAGTACCTAAGGGGGATATAAGTGATGGGAGATAGCCATCTGGATACAGAACACAGAACGTCAGAGATGAGAGGGCCCTTAGAACAGTGACTGTCAGAGCCAAGAGGTTCCTTGTGAAAAGAACACTAGATTTAGAATCAAATTCAAGTCCTGTCTTAGACACTATGTGACCTGAGCAAGTCACAACCTATGTCAGCCTTAGTTTCCCCAAATGTACAATGGGATGTGTGTATCTCACCTCCTTTACAGTGTTGTGAGGATTACATGAGATAAAACAAACCTCCAGGAGCTGTATAAATATCAGTCATTATGTCATTGGAAGTCACCTAGTCCAGTTCTGCCCTTTGCAGAGAGGAAGGGGCACTGTGGTGCAGTGGGAAAAAGAATAGCTTTAGAGGCAGGGGACCTGAATTCAAATCCCAGCTCTGAGTACTTGATACTTTCATGACCTTGAAGTCACAAAATTTGGGAGGTCTCAGTTTCCTCACCTGTAAAATGAATATCCAGCTCTGCATCAATGCTTGGCACTGGATGGCCACCAGGTCCCTTCCAACTCTAAAGTTCTGTGAATCTTTGAAAGTCTCACAGCTGGTTACTAGCAGAACCCAAATTCCATTTGGAGTCTGAATCTAGGAATCTTTTTACTACTGAGCAGAAAACAAAGGAAGCTCTAAAATGACTAAAATATAAAGTCTACCTTGACTGTTGCTCTTCCTCACTTATTGTCCAGGCCCCATCCCCCCCCCTTCTGTTAGCCCCTCCTTGGGACATTCCAGGCCACTGACTCACTGGGGTCTTGTGGTCCGCTCTGACCCCGGAGCTTTCCCCCGGGACTCTTTCTCTGCTTTTGTTTTGTTCTTATCCTTGGACTGGATTGCCTTCCGTTCCCAGCACCGAGCCAGGCCCCTTAAAGCTCCCCTTCCCGATGACGCACACTGAGTTTCCCATTGTGTTTCCCCCCACTACCCCACCCCCCACCCCTCCTTACTCAGGCTGGTTTAGAATCATAGTCAGAGAATATAGACTGTCAGGGCTGGAAGGCACATACTAGACATATGTATGCTTACAGATTTTAAGCTGGAAGATATCTTGGACATTATCTGGTCCAATCTCGTTTTACGGATGAGGAAACTAAAGAAAACTCAGAGGTGACTTGCCTGTGGAGTATAGGTAGTGAGTAGCTGGCTGGTCCTCTGGCTCCAAATCTACTTCATGCCCCCTTGTTTTACAGAGGATGAAACTGAGGGACAGAGACTTGTCCAAGGTAACAGCAAATTAGACTTTTTTTTTATTTTGCAGGGGGGAAGGCAGGGCAATTGGGGTTAAGTGACTTGCCCGAGGTCACATGGCTAGTAAGCGTTAAGTGTCTGAGGTCGGATTTGAACTCAGGTCCTTCTGACTCCAGGGCTGGTGCTCTATTCACTGTGCCACCTAGCTGCCCCAAATAAGACTTTTCTTAGCAGTAAAGGGGTAACTGTCCCGATAGTCTCTCTCTTCCAGCCTCCTCCCCGACCCTGGTATCGTGTATATACTTGGGGGATGTTTGGGTAGAATTGCTGAGTTGGTGAATGATTTAGCCTGGAAAAGGAATAAAGAAGGTCCTGAGAGAGTTAATAAGGGACAAGATGCCACCTTAGTCAGTTTCTCGTCCAAATCCTTACAATCCAGTGCATGGCCTGAAGGTGGGAGGATTGGAGGCCCAGGAGCCCCCCACAAAGCTCCTCCCCAAGGCCAGAGGAATTCCAAGGTCTTGATCAGCCAGGGAGAGTGGGGAGGAAGGAAGAAGTGGGGTGGATCTCAGGACACTGGACGGGAAGGAGCAAGGAAATGGGTCAGACAGGAGATGCTACCTTGGAGTAAGAGGCTGGAGGATGTAGTCCCGCTTCCTCATTCATTCAGTTATTCATCCAGCAATACTAAGTGCTGTCCTGGGCAGTGAGGAAGCAAAGACCCAAAGAAAAAGTCCTTCCTGGACTCCGCCAGCCCTCAGGGATGCCTTCTCTCTTCTTCTAAGTTTCTCCACCCCCTGCTCACTGAATGCCAGAATCACAAGAACTACAATAGCTCACATTTCTCTAGTACTTTCGAATTTCTAAAGTGCTTTGAAGAAACAAAACCCACAGGTAATGTGAGAATTGTTATCCCCATTTTACAGATAAGGAAGCTGAGGCCCAGAGAGGTGAACTAACCTAAATAATGACCTTCTAATTCTACAGTATATGAAAGTGAGCAAAATGCTCCGTAAATGCCATAGTAAAGTCAGTCAATAGTGAGGGGCCTCTTAGCTGCTTTTGATGGATGAGAAACTGGAGTCCAGAAAGGGGAAATAATTTGTCAGGGGTCTCCTGACTCCAAACCCAGTATTCTTTCCCCAGTACCACCAGGCCTCTCACCGGAGCTGGGAGGATTTAACAATGCCTTGGTCTCTATGTGACTCTTACTAACCCATGTGACCTTAGATGAGCCACATGCCCATGGACAAGCAGTACCTAGATTAGATCAGGGACCCTAACCTCCTTAGGTCCCAGACCCCTTAGCTTTCATTATTTCATTATTGCCATAACCCCTATTCTATATAAAAGGAAATATATTCTAGACTAGGGGTCCTTAACCTTTTATATGGCACAGACCTCTTTTATGGACCCCTCCTCAGAATAACTTTTTCTGCTTTTTGTAAAATTTATAATTAAAGGAAATGCTAAATTTCAGTTAGAGGTTAATGAAAATAAAGATGTATTTCCCCCCCCCCCCCCATCTTCATAGACCTACTGAAATCTATCCCTTGATCCCCTGTGGGCCTGAGAAGGTAGAGTTTGTTAGGCATATACATGTAAGAAATAAGATAAATAATCATAGCTCTTAAATATGTAGGTAGCTAGTGGCTCAGTGGATAGGGCACTGGGCCCAGAATCAGGAAGACCTGGGTTCAAATATGACCTTAGACCCCTACTAGCTTTGTGACCCTGGGCAAGTCACTTTACCTCTGAAATGGTAAACTACTCCCAAATCTTTGCCAAGAAAACCCCGTGGACAATATTGGTATGCAATGGGTCACAGGGTCCCAAAGTGCTTTAAGGTTTGCAAAATACTTTTCATGGGTTTTTTATTTAATCATCACAATGACCCTGTGAGGTAGAAGCTATTATTGTCTTCATTTCATTGATGAGGAAACTGAGACTGAGAAAGGCTAAGTGATTTAAAGTGCCCAGGGTCACACAGAAGGCAACACTAGAACAGAGCTCTTCCTGACTTCAAGTTCAAGTACACTCTTCACCGAACCACACAGCTACCTAGAGAAATGAATTTTTCACAAAGAAAATTTTATTAGCTACATAACTTTTTTTCCTCACAGACTACTTCTTTCAGGATATTTCAATAGGATATCATTATTTACCAAGTATTTCCTACACCCCCTTGACAAGCTTCTTATACCACTGGGGAAACATGTATTTCAGGTTGGGAACCTTTGAACTGTGCCTTCCAACTCAATGAGCCAGCTGAGGAGGAGAGGAAAAGACTTAGCTAGGATGGATGGTTTGTAAGGCCAGGATTCCCTTTCAATCACTCCTTGAGCTTTGAGTCTGATGGGACAGGGAGATGTGCTGCTGGTGAAATTGTCTGAAACATTCTGGCCCCTCTTTCCCCTCCCCAGCTCAAAGGGGCCCAGCCTCCAAGGTGGAATTTCCCCTGAATGTGACCTGTAAACAGGCCTCATTTGCTCTACCAAATATCACACACCCCTTCATCTTTCCTGTGTTACTGGGCTCCTTAGCCTCTGCTCAGCCTCCTGCTCCCCTTAAACCACCTGCCTCCACCCCCAGTCTCAACCTCTTGTCTCCCCTGGGACTCATCCTTAGTTCCCTAGCCCTAGTCCCCTGCCTCTTCTATGCCCAGAGTCCCCTAGCCTCTGACTCCCAGAGAACCCCCAGCTGGGGCTACTCCCCCCCCCCTTAATTACATGCTCAGTGTAAATGACACTTTAATTTCCTTTAAACGATTCACTGATACGAGGACTCGGTGTCTCAGTGTCTCCCTCTCTCTCTCTCCCTCTCCCTTTTCCTAATTACAAGTCGCTGCTGCTGCTGGATTTTCTCCCTGACGGGCCCAATTTCCAAACAGTGAAAGGCGGTAATTAAAATTAATTAGCCAGAGAGCTAGCTGGCGATAGTGAGCCCCAGGACTCCGGGAGAAGGCCCTGGGCTCTAGGCCTTGTCCCCAAACCTGGTTCCCCCAGGCCTGCCTCCTCTTCTCTGCATCCTGACCCCTTGGCCCTTGTGCCTTCATGGCCTAACAAACCCTGGAGTCCTCGTGTCAAGGGATCCCCATCCTCAGCTGCACATACACAAGCCTGGTGGAGCTGGCTAGCACTGTGGACTGGGAGTCAAGAGGTCACCCTTCTAGTTCCAGTTTGGCCATTTACATTCTCCTTCTCCTTCCCCCCCTCCCAACCTTAGTTCTCAGCAGGATCATTAATGCCAGCCTTCTAGGTTGATGTAAGGGTCTTATAAGATAATGAATGTGAAAGTGATTTGGAAAGCCATATAAATAAGACTGTACAAATTGAAATTATTGCTAATCATAATACCTTCAGAATCCCTGACATTTATAAAAATTGATCTGTAGAGTACAAAGGGGGTTTCTGAATTCACTGTCCCATATCACAACTCTATAAGGTAGAATGGGAGTTTTTCTACCCATTTTGCTGGTGGGGAAATTGAGGACTAGAAAAAAATCATAGGATCATAGATATTAAGCTCGAAGGAACCTTAGAAACTATTGAATCCCAACTCTGTCATTTTACAGGTGGGGAAACTGAGGCCGTGGAAGTTAAATGATTTGCCCAAAGTCCTACTGGTAGAACCTGGCAGATCTAAAATTTGAACTCCTGTGACTCCTAGTTCAGCCCTCCTCAGCAGTGGACTTGCATCCATGCTATCAATTGGCTCAGGCTTAAAGTCGCTGAGCTACAGACAGTTGCGGAAACTATAACCATAGAACATAAAATGTCAGAGATGGAAAGGCCTTTAGAGATCACCTAGCCCTCATTTTATAGAACAGTGAGGTCCAGACAAGGACTTGCCTGGGACCAAGGCAGATCATCCAGTCTGTGAATACCTAGGACCATAACCCAAATCTCCAGCCAATTCACGGTTCTTTGCACTCCCTCCCATCGCCTTATATTAAGACTAATTGTTGCCGTTGTCAGCATTCTCATCTTGCCTTTCCTCCCTCTGCCTCTAGTAAATGAATCCAACCTAACTGATTCTGGGGACAGCTTCCTCACTTCCCAGTCCTCATTGTCACTGAATTCTCTTTGCCAAGTTCCTAGACAGACTAAGAAGCAGGCTAGGCAGAAGCAGCTGTGAGCAGGGCCTGGTCATCTGATCCCCCCCATGGAGCAGAAACTCGGAGATCAATTCTTCCCAGCTATGCACTCGTTCCCGGTGGGTGAGTCTTAGTAAGGGACCCTGATTACCCAGAGCACTGCTTAGGAATATTGGGATCCCCCAAGGCTGCTCAGTTTCTTCCCTTTTCCTTTGTCTAGAGAATGGAGGTGGGGGCCCTCATCTGTCATCAGGAATGTGGAACACAGTTTCAGCACTGACCTTGAATCATCTCGTCCAACATTCCCATTTTACAAGATAGAGAAACCAAGGCACAGGACACTCCCACAGTCACACAGCAACTCAGTAGCCAAACCAGAGCTAGAACTAGAATCCAGGCCTTCTGACTCCCAGGGTTCTTCCCATTATATCCCAGTGCCTCTTTATGGGAGTGGAGCTGAGAGTGGCTAAGGCCCCTCTGGCTCCAGGCCCAGCCCTTCTGGGTGGTCAACTGCCAAAGAGGGGCATCACCAAGGCCATTCCTTTGCCTCCAGGCATGCTGACCCTCTATGACCCCACATCCTGTTCCCAAGCCCACAGACCCCACTACCCCTATGGGGGCAGGGAGGAGATGAGATGGTGGGTGGGCGGAGATCTGTGGAGGGGGAAAGAAGGGCCTGGAACTCTAAGGCTAGGGGGAAGGCTTGGTTCTTTATGAAGAAGGGGAGGGACAGGGAATTCTATCTATGGGTATGGATGAGGGTCACAAGCATTATGCATGTGTGTATTGTGGAGAGAGCAAAAAGGGGCAGTGGAACGGGCTTTTGTTTGAGAAATTGGTGTAACTTTGGTATGTGTGAAAACATATGGATGTGTATGGATGGATGTACCAGTGGAATGAGGCAGCCTGGATACGGCTCTAGGTTTAGAGTCAGGAGGAATCTTGCTTCTGGTACTGACCAGCTGTGAGACCCTAGACAAGTCACCTCCCCCTCTCAGTCTCAGTTTCCTCATGTGTAAAATGGGAGGATTGGATTCAATAACTTCTCAGCTTCCTTTCAACTCAGAATCTATGGTCCCATGATCCCATGTGTTCCATATTTGTGCAATATTTGCACCCATAGTGGGTGTGCATTGTGAACATGAGAGATGCCTTTGTGATGCTGTTCTTTGTATGGGTATGCCTGGTGTTTGTAAAAATAATAATAATATCTAACATAAGCACTTTAAAATTATCATCTCATCTGATCCTAATAACAACCCTGAGAAATAGGTGCTATTGTTATATCCCTATTTTACAGATGAAGAAACTAAGGCAAAAAGGGGTTAAGTGACTTATCTAGGGTCACACAGCTTGTAAGTATCTGAAGCTGAATTTGAATTCAGGTCTTCCTGGTGCCCTATCTGCTGTGTCACCTAGGTATTTCATGCATATATACACATGCATATGTAGTATGTGCCTGTGGGCCTACATACAAGCAATTGGTGTTCATTGTGGATGTCTGTGGACGTACCATTCATGTTTGTGTGCCCTGTGTACCCCATTTGTTCAGTATATGCTGGTTTTGTGTGATACAATGGACATTCATGATGCATGTATGTACACAAACATTGGAGTGCTATTATGTACAGTGTATGCTATCTGTGTGTGATGGGTATATGCAGTGGAGAGGAGACAGGACCCCTCAAATCAGAGAGTGCCCAACAGATCCTCCAGACATGTATGAGATCTAGGTCTCCCTCCCCTCTTCCTTGCCTCCCTTCTCTGCTCCCAGAGGCTTCTGAATGAGGAACAGCTGAGACCATTTACCCCCCCCCCCCCCCCAGGGCTCATGTCCACCTGTTTCTTGTAGGAAGGGGAATCCCTTCAGCCCCCTCCCCCCTTAGCACTCATCCTTTTCTGCCTAGGAATTGGGATCTAGGAGCGCACCACTTTCCCCAGGCAAAGCTATGGTTACTTATTGACCATCTATCAGCTATGGTAGAAGTAAGAAGACCAGAAGACTAGACCCTGCCCCACTCCAGGGACTTGGGCAGTTCCCAGACTAGCTGGGAAGTCAACAGTCACACCTAAGACAGAGAGACAGAGTGTGTGGCATCATTTAGGGCAAGAACACCCCTTAGTTACTCCTTACACTGGCCAGGCCTCTTCATGGATGGCTGGGTTACATCATCATTCTGTGAAGTCCTCTTTCTCTTCCCCATTCCCCTCTCTCTGAGGAATCTTCATAAGTAGATATGGGGATACTAGCTAAAATTCTGCCTGCCTGAAAGGAGGGTCATAGACTGGACCTTTGAGAGGCTTGCATTGGAAATCAGAACTGGGGACTGGCTTCTATGAAGAGGTTCCCATATAATCAGAGCTGAAAGGGGTTTCATCCAGTCCTCTGTTTTTTTCATATAAGGAGACTGAGGCCCAGGAAAATCAAGTACTTCCCCAATGTCATATGGCAAGTAAGTGGCAGTCTGTGGTCAAACCCAGGACTCCTGACTCAAGTCCAGAGCTCTTTGCACTATTCCAACCTCACATCTAATCTTGTCTAACAGGTTATGTGAGCTTAGACAAGGTCCTTTCCCTCTCCAGATCTCAGTTCCCCATCTGGAGAATGAAGGGAATGGACTAAATCAATGGTCCTTGGCCTTATTAAGTATAGATACCCCCTTTTGACCTAATTGATTCAGTGCTAAGGAAATCATGCTAGTTCTGAAGTCAGAAGATTGTATTAAAATCTCAGCTCTAACACTATTGTGTGATCTTGGGCAAGACACTGAAATTCTCTGGGCCTCAGTTTCTTTATCTGTAAAATGGGGATATTGGATTAAAAAGGTCACACAAACTCTGGAATAACAATTGTGTCATTAATATCCATTGATTGAATAAAAATACACATACACACATTAACAAATTGATAGTGCTTGAGCACACATAGGAATTTTGCTGAAATCCTTTGCTGAAGGTTGTTTTGGGTGGTTTTTGGGTGGTGCTCAGAAAGTCTTTGTGGGGGGGGAGGAAATGAAGAAAAGGAGGAAGGAAGGGAGGGAGGGAGGGAGGAAGAGAGGAAGGAAAGGAGGAAGGAAGGAAGGGAGGGAGGGAGAAAGGAAGGAAGGAAGGAAGGAAAGGAGAAAGGGAGGAAGGAAAGAAAGATTTATTAAGCATCTATTATGTTCCAGGCAGTGTGCTAAGAGCTTTACAAACATCTCATTTTATCCTCACAACTCTGGGAGTTGGGTGCTATTATTATCCCCATTTTACAGGTAAGGAAAATGGAGACAGAGGTTAAGTGACTTGTCCAGGGTAACACAGCTAGTATCTGAACCTGGATTTGAACTCAGGTCTGACTTCAGGCCCAGTGGTCTATCCACTTTGCCACCCAGGAGCTGCTCCTAGTAGTATCTCTGGGGCCCCCCCAGGGTTCTGTGACTTACAGTTTGGGGACCCCTATACTAGATGACCTTTATGTCCTCTTATCTCTGCCATTCTGTGTTGCCAGTTCCCATTCTGATGGGGCCATTCTTTGTTTTAAGGTTATCCCAGCTCTGTCATTCAGCCCTCTGAGGCTGCATTCAGTCTTGTCTGACCTTGTCAGTTTTCTTACAGGCTGTGTTCTGTGTGCCCCATCATGGCTGAAGAGGATCTTTTGCTACAATGTTGCACTTCATTGTATATTGTAGCAAGCATCTCTTCTTCTTAGGTTTCCTCTGCTACAGTTTCCCAATGAAATGTAGCATTGTAGCTATTTACTTGCTCTGGACATTTAACCTGAGCCTACTGGCTCTGAGTGGTTTCTGATTCCCTTTAGCTGGCTGACTGGCTATGGGAACTTGGGCCTGTCCCTTCCCCTCAGTGGACCCGAGTTGTCCTATCTATAAAATGGGTTGAACCAGATTCGATTAAATTCAACTCAGTCCAAGCATTTATTAATCTATCATTGTGGCAAGCACTAGAGATAAAAAGACAAAACTGGAATAGACTTTGCCCTCAAATTTCTGCTGTAGGGAAGCAAAACCAACATGCCCAAAGATAAGTAAAAACAAAATAAATATGCAGTGGGGTGGGGAGGCCCCACTGTACATGGAGAATATGCTAGGAGTATTGGGGATTTTGCTTAGGGATGGCCCTTGAGCTGAGCCTTGAAAGGAACCAGGGGTTCCAAGAGGTAGAGGGCAGTTCTCAGTTGTGTCTGACTCTTTGTGACCCCATTTGGGGTTTCTTGGCAAAGATCCTGGAGTGATTGGCCATTTCCTTCTCCAGATCATTTTACAGATGAGGAAACTGAGGCAAATTGAGCTAAATGACTTGCCCAGGGTCATAGAACTAGTAAGTGTCTGAGGCCAGATTTGAATGACAAAGAGGAGTCTTCCTGACTATAGGCCAAGTACTCTATCTATTGCACTGAGCATGAGAGACAGTCTGTGTAAAGATTCCGAGGTGGGAGGAGATAATGTTATCTGTGAGGAATAGTAAGCAGAATTGTTTGGCTGGAGGGTAGATGATTTCTAAGGACTTGCCCTGCTGTATGAATCTGTGAAGCAGCTGGGACAAGGATTGTTGCTAATGGGAGGCTGATTGTACTTTGGGAAGGAAGTGACAAGACAGGGTTAGGGGAAAGTGTCAGAGAAGCTAGGACTAGCTTGGGACCCCACCCCCTTTATCTGGGACCTTTGGGGGCCAAGCTGCCTAGCACTTGGAGAAAGGCAGGAGCTTTCAGTGAGTAATGGATAAGCCAGGAGGCCTCATCAAGCACCCATAGTTAATTAGTGTCCCCAGGAAACACTGCGGCAGGTAATTGATATCTGGCACGAGCCACTGCCGGCTGATGTGGGCAGGCTCTGGGATGGATTGAGGCCCCAAGTAAGGGAGACATACATCAGGGCTCCAAGTGCCATAGCAACAGGGAGGTCAGCTAAGCTGGGGCTGGGCCTTTTCCCAGAATTGCTGGGGCATTTCCCTCCTCAAGTCCCACTCCCCTGGCAGCGAGCCCCGTGCCCTCAGATAGACGTCTATACAGATAGGAAGTCTGTGGTACCCAAAGCACAATGTGGGACAGAGGAACTGAGTCTGAACCGTGATTCTACTAGTTAATACATATCTCTGAGCCTCAGTTTCTTCATCTGTAAACAGAGGGGGTGGGATTAGGTGATCTCTAAGGGCCCTTCTCCATCTAAATTGCAGATCTTCTATATGAAGACACTTATACATACATACACATACATGTGTATGCATATATATGCATACTCATCTTGCATGAGTAAACATTATATACACACAGACATATACCAACTCTCTCCTCCTCCCTCCCTCCCTTTTACTCCCCCCACCCAGTGGTCTAGGCTCCACTGGCCACCAGGTGCCCAAACCCGTCTCCGGCCTGGCAGGTGGTGAGGCCTGGGTTTCCGGAGCCGAGCGGGCGCCGGGCAGCTGCAATCAGATGCCTCGGATCAGCCTCAGGTTTCAGCAAGGAAAGCAGATGGTCTGTGAGGGGGTAGGGGCCTCCCCTCAACCTTATGAGGGAGAGCATGGCATGGCTCCTCTAACCCATGCCCAAGGGAGAATTTAATGCTGGAGGATGGGCTAAGAGAGCTCATGATTACATGAGGGCCTGGTAGGGTCAAGGGTCAGGAGCTGTGAGCATCCCAGGAAGTAACCTTCTCTTACCATGTACCAGGAACACACTTTGAGATACAAGAAGGACACCTGCCCCCGATTTGTTGGCTAATCCAGCTCTGAGCTCATAGACCAGTCAGAGGCTCCTCCTCCAGGACCCAGGTCTAGGGTACCACAATAGTAGGCTGACTGGTATCTTCTATATGGCTAAAAAGGGTAGTTCTTAACCCTCTGAAACATATAGCACATCCCCTTCCCCATTATACCCCACATTTCCCCATCAAACCCCCCAACCATAAATTATAAGAGGTGATTCATAAGGGGTACCATTTAGACATCACTGGCCTGATGGCACTCTATCCTGATATCACTGGCACTCTATCCTGATACTTGGGGGCACAGGAGAGAGAGCAAAAGAGAGATTTTTCCTGTCTGGCTTAAGTTTCTTCATCTGTAAAATGGGAGTAATAACATTGCCACTGAAAAATATTCGTGTGAAGGCCATGCTCTGTATGCCTTAAAAGAAAATCCTTGCCAATGAGGGAGGAATTATGTAGTGAATTTTGGCCAGTGTAGATAACCAGCCAGTCTATCTTGGTTCAAGATCTGCTCCCTAGAAGTCACTGTCTCTGGGGTAGACCTGCCCTGCCTCCATCCCTGCCATTGTTGCAAGTAGAGATGGTGATCCTCTGATGGCGTCAGCCGTGAAAGACCCCAGAGAAGGGTTCTTAACCATTTTTGTGTCACACACCCCTTTGGCAGTCTGGTTAAATCTAACCTCTTCTTAAAATAGCATTTTAAAATGTGTAAAATAAAATACATGGGATTATAAAGAAAACCAATTATACTGAAATATGGTTGTGAAAATATAAAAAGCAAAAACAGCTTATAGACCCTAGGTTATAAGCCTTCCACCTTAGAACATAGATCAGATAATGTCAAAACTAGAGAGATTTTTAAAACATAGAATTCATTTCAACATTATTAGGCCCTTGCTGGGCACTAAAAATCCAAAGATGACAAAATGACATGATTTCTGGCCTCCCCCCACCAGACCTTATAGCCTATGGGGGTCAGGGGACCACAGGAAGAGATAAATGGGACCCAAAGCAGACTTTGAAGGGGGCAAAATAGAAATTCCAACAACATACCCTACGAAAATGTGAGGGGGAAAGAACCCTTCAGCTGGGGGCAGGGGACGGGGCAACAAGAGAATTTTCATTGATCAAGTGGACCTGAGCTTGTACTTGGCAAAATAAAAGGAGTTTTTTAGTTGGAGATAAGGGTGTATGTTCCAGGTTTTAGTTTAGCCCATGCTTGTCAATGCACAGAAGTAGGGGATGCAGCATTCTGTTGGGAGCCACTGGAGGATATAGTGAAAAGGGCACTGAATTTGGAGTCAGAAGATCAGCTTGAACCCTGCTTCTACCCCTTTTCATTGGGGTGATCTCAGACAAATTGCCTCCCTTCTTGCCTCAGTTTCCACCCCTGTAAAATGAAGGGGTTGAACTATATCTTTAAAGTCCCTTCTACTCGATGAAATGGTATATTGAATTCAGAGAACACTTGCTCAGGGATACCCCTCATGCATAGGTTGGACTGGATAGTCAATGAGGTCTCTTCCCACCTCAAGGTCTTTGACTCTGTAACAGCTAGTGGTCCATTCTGAGCTAGAATGCTTGGAGGGGAGTCATGTGAAAAGGACCTGGGATGGTAGGTTGGAACTAGATTGTGGAAAGTCTTGAGGTCCAGACTGTTGAATATTTTATCCTTTAGTCAATAGGGAGCCCTCAAAGGTCTTTGATCAAGGGACTGGCATGGCCAGACCTGTGCATTAAGAGAACTATTTCGACAGCTGTGTGGAGGGTGGATTGGAAGAGGGAGGGATGAAAATGGGGGAAACTAATAGAAGACTATAGTACAGGTGAGAGGTGAAGGGAGACAGAACTCTGTAGTTGTGTGAGTGGAGAGAAGGGGACAGAGAACAGAAATTTGGTGAGAACAGTAGAATCAGTTAATTGGCATGTGAGGAGAAGGAGATGAAAGAGTCAGAGGTTTGAGTCTGGGTGTTCAGGAGGATGGTAGTACCATCAATAGAAACAGAGGAGTTGGTAGGAGTGGCATGTTAGTATGAGGAGTTCGGGTTTGGGACAATGAGGTGCCATCAAGGCAGACATTCAGGTAGAGATGCCCAACAAGTCATTCAAACTGGTAGCTGGGGCAAAATTGGGGCTGGAGATGGGTATTTAGGAGTCATCCTCCTAAAGGTTAAAATTGAATCCAGGGAAGGAGACAAAATTACCAAGAAAAGAGAGATGAAGCCAGAGGTCAGAGCCTAGGGGAACACCCACACTTAGAGGGTGGGACAGAGTCAATGACCTAACTAAGGAGGTAGAGGAGTAACCAGACATATAGGAAGATCATGTTGTGGAAGCCCAAGGCAGAAAGAGTATCCAGGGAGATGGGGAAGGCCAGTGGTTATAACATGCTATAGAGAACTCAAGCAGAGTCTGAACTGAGAATAAGTTACAGAATTTAGCAATAATCCTAATAATAGCTACATTTGCAGAATGCTTTACATATGTTATTTCATTTGACCCTGACAAGAATCCCGTAAGGTAGGCACTATTATTATCATCCCCATTTTACAAATGAGTAAACTGAGGCTAAAAGAGATTCCCTGGGCTCATACAACTAAGAAGTTTCTGAATTCAGGTTTTCCTCACTCCAATCCTAGCACTCTTTCTACTGCACCACCTGGCTGCCTCCCAGTTAAAAGACCTTGGTGACCTTTGGCAAAATCATTTCTGGACAGTGGTAGAATTAGAAGTCAGATTACAAGGGGTTGAGGAGTAAATGAGTAAGAAGCAAGTGCAAGCAACAGATGTAGGGAACTCTTTGTATGGGAATCAGAATCAGAGCGGGAAGGGACTTCAGAGATCATTTGGTCCATTTGACAGAGACAGCTGAGTCTCAGAGGAGAGAAGTGACTTGAGTCACACAGGGAGGAAGTGGCAGAGAGGTTTGAATCTACCTTATCTTTTTTTTTTTTAAGAATTCGTTTTATCTTATTTATTGCTTTTTGGAGGGGCAAAGGCAGGGCAATTGGGGTTAAGTGACTTGCCCCAGGTCACACGGCTAGTAAGTGTTTAGTGTCTGAGGCTGGATTTGAACTCAGGTCCTTCTGACTCCAGGGTCAGTGCTCTATTGAACCTACTTTATCTTGACGCCAAATCCAGTGAGTTTTGCAGCAAATAAGGAGGATGGTTACAGGCAGATAGTTTCAAGAGAAGACAAGGTGTAGTTATGGTTAGTTTGAATTTTTTTATTTTCTTAAACATATAATATTTTATTTTCCCCAACTTACATGTTAAAAGAATTTTTTAACATTTAAAAAATTGGGGTTCCAAATTCTATCTTTCCCTTCCTCCCTCCCCCCTCCCAGACCACAATAAGCAATCAGATATAGGTTATACATGTGCAATGGTGTAAAACATTTCCATATTAGTAAGAGAAGGATTTTTAAGGACAGGGAACTGGAACATGTTTGGATGTAGCAGTGAAGGAGCCGGTAGGAAGGAATGGCTGTGAGGTCAGGAAGGAGAGGGCTCATTGTTAATACTATCTCTGCATTAAATAGCTCTAATATCCTTAGATATGAGATTAGAACACAGAACATCTGAACCAGAAGAGACATGAAAGGCCATGTAATGATTAATCTAACCCCCTCCTTTTGCTGGTTAGATAACTAAGGCCTACTATGGAAATGTTTTGCATAACTACACATGTATAACCTATATTGAATTGCTTGTCCTCTCGGTGGGGGTGGGTGAGGAGGGAAGAAGGGAGAGAATCTGGAACTCAAAGTTCTAAAAACAGATATTAAAAATTGGTTTTACATGCAACCAGGAAATAAGATATACAGGCAATAGGGTATAGAAATAGAAATCTATCTTGCCCTACAAGAAAGTAAGGGGGATGGATGGGGTGGATATAAGAGAGGGCAGACTGGGAGAAGGGATATTCAATATGCTTTTCATCTTAGGGTGGGGATAAAGGAGAGACGGAGAGAAAATTGTAACTCAAAATCTTGTGGAAATGAATGTTGAAAACTAAAATTAAATAAATTAATTCATCAATTTTAAAAATATGTGTGATAAAAATAAAGTCAGTAAATATGGCACAAAATGGGGGCGGCTAGGTGGCGCAGTGAGTAGAGCGTTGGCCCTGAAGTCAGAAGGACCTGAGTTCAGATCTGCCCTCAGACACTTAACGCACACACAAACAAAAAAACTTAGCCATGTGACCTCGGGCAAGTTACTTAACCCCAATTGCCCTCCAAAAAAGGCAAAAAAAAAAATGGCACAAAATGCAGATAACTAAGGCCTAGGCAGGGAAATGACCTGCTGGAGGTCACCACACAGGTTGGGTGCATAGATGGATCTAAAAGCCTGGGACTTTTAGTCCCTGCCAAGACTTCTGCTCACTAAACAAGGCTTCCTTCTTGTGCTCCCCTCCTCTTGCTTTCACTCAGAGGTTCTTGGAAGCACTTCATAGCCAACTCCTGTAGGAAATGAAGCTGTCTCGAAGGGAACTCAGGCCAACACAAACAGGAGATGACCTAGAGTGAAGTCAGGAGACCTTCATCATTCCCTGTTCATTGATGTGCAGTTCTGGGTAAGGCTGACTAAAAGTGGGTGTGTGGATGTGGAGGGGTGTTGAGTGAATGTGTCTCATGTGTATGTCTTGTGTGAGTGTGTTGGATGAGTGTGTCTTGTGTGTATGTCTCTCATATATATCTCATGTGTGTATATGTGTGTTGGGTGTATGTTGTTTGTATGTATCCCGTGTGTATATCTTGTGTGTGTATTGGGTAAGTATATTGGGTGAGTGTGTCTTGTGTGTATGTCTCCTGTGTGTGTGTCTGTGTATGTTCTTCTAAAGCATCTGGCTAATTCCACATGGGCTGAGGGGTTTCAGGGGCTCTGTGACAGACAGCAGTGTTAATGCTACACACCCCCAGGATTCGGTTTACAGGGAGGCAGAGGCAAGTTCATGGTGAAGGGCACAATTGCTACAATGTTGCCATTCACCACAGTTGTCACAACTGTCTCCCCCTTTTCCTGTCTCTGCCACACTTGTAGGATGGCTTGCAATATTGTAGCAGCTGTACTTTGGTTTACTTTGGTTTCCGTTAACCTGTCAGCCTTGTGGGCAAATCATTCAGCTGTTTGGTTGTTAGTTTTTTTAAACTAAGCACCTGGTTACAGGAATGAGAGATGGTGATGACCTGGACCCTGCCCTTAGGGAACTCCCAGTCTGGGAGAAGACAAGACTCACAACCAGGGACCATTTAGGACATACTATAGTCAAGGGCTGAACTATGGATCTCAAAGCAAAGTGAGCTTACTGAGACCTAGAGCAGGTCTAAAAGGCCCTGGAGGAAGTATGATTGGAGCTGAATCTTAAAAGCTGGAGAGGATTTGGAGAGGTCTGGAAGGGTCTGACAAGCTGGAGGAGCTTGTGGACAAAGGTTGTAATGAAACTGCCATGTGGGGGAGAAGAGACAGTGAGGAGACCCCACCCCCCACTAGCTACAAGGGGCTGATGTCAGGGAGAAGAGACTAGACTGGGAGGCTTTGGTCAAATTCTGGAGGATCTGGATTGACTCCTTGGATAATAGGAGTCATTTACAGGTGTCTGAGCAAGAGTGGGGGTGGGGCCTAAGGGAAGGGGGATGTTGGGTCAGGAAGCTGAGGAAGTGGAGGGCAGGACCCATGCTTCATTCAAGAGCTGGAGCATCCAGGTTGAGTCACAAATCTTGGTGAAGGGACAGGAAAAGGAAGCTATCACAAGCTAGAGTAACAGCCGCCTCCTGCTAATCCTATCCGGGAGCCCTTCCTGTTTTCCACCAAAGCTACCACTGAGGCCTGAGTTTGTTCTTTTCTCTAGCCTCCACTTGCAGGGGGTAAGGCCCTGCTGAAGTCCATTGCCTTAGAGATCACTGATTCTCAGTTCCAGACTGGGAGGCCCTGAAGGGCACCACCCAAATTTGCTCTTCCTTTCTTTCTCCCACCCTGGGAGCTTCTCTAGGGCAGTGCTCAGTTCATCTCCATCTCCCACCCTTCTAACCAGGTTCTTAGTGAAGACTCACCGAATGAGTAAGTTAATGGAATCCACAGAGCAGTGATTACTGAACTGCAAACCATCCTACAAGTGTGGCAGATGGGAAGGGGGGAGACACAGTTGCTGTGACTGCAGTGAATGGCAATATTGTAGCAATTGTGCCCTTCACCATGAACTTGCTTCCGAGGCCTCTGGGTAACATGAACCCTGATGCCTGTCATGAAGTCCCTGAAACCCTCCTCTGGCCCATACTGAATTAGCCAGATGCTTTAGAGAGAAAACAGGGAAACAAGGGACTTGTCCAAGATCACCTGGCTGATCAACAGTGAAGAACTTGGGTCTCTTGATTTTCAGCCTAGGGCTTTCTTCACTTCACCACAAAACTATGAAAACTGCTGTACTAGAAAGAGCCCGGGGAGATTTTCTTTTGGGTTCTTGCTTGGCTACTTCAGAGCAGTGTGACTTCTTTGAGCCTCAGTTTCTCTTTAAAATGATAGTAAGAGTACTTGTACCACTTATCTTGCAGACTTTGTAAACTATAAAGTGTTGGAGAAATGTTAGTGAATGATAGCCACCTATTTTTCCAAAATATACAGAAGAACATGAGTATCTGTACTCTCTCTGGCCTCAGTTTCCCTCAATGTAAGATGAATGGGATGAACTGGTTGGCCTGTGTTCAGAAGTCCTTTCCCATTGTAAAGTCCCAGACTTTTATGTGATTTTGAGATTTGTTGATCAAAGCTAGATCCTTTAGTTTAATTTACACAGAATAGGATGACAGAAATGCTGGTGGAAAAATGTTAGAAATCCTAAGTAAAAGCTAAAGACAGGTAGCCCTTTAATTGCTGGGAGGTTGGGTAAGGTGGTGGGGAGGAGACATCTACCATCTACTGATGGCCTCTGGGGCTGGACCTTGGGCCTGAAGGCAAGGGCACTAGTTCAGCTTCATCTCTGAGCCACTTGGGAGCTCTAGGCTGCCCCAGGGTCTAGAGGGTTGCAATCTGCCCTGTTGATGACCTGTCCAATAGAGGGAGAGATGCTGACAGATGGAGCTGGTGAGAGGGCTGTCTGTCAGAGGAGAAGGGAGAGGGAGGAGGGTTGCTGATGCCTCAGAACTGGTCACATCTGGTATTTGGACAGCACTGTCACCAGCTAATTTTTTGCCCAAGGCCAGAATAGAAAATTGTGGCCCCTCTCACCCAATGGTGTGGCATGCTTGGTATAGTAGATGAATATTTTATAGATTTTTGGCACCCTTCAGCTTTGCCTGCCTGAGGCAAGTACCTCAATTGAATCACCCTTGTTAGGGCTCCAAATTTGGGAGTGCAGAAAGCAGCCTCTCCCCAGACAGGCCCTTGTCTGATCCCTGTCCCTGGGGCCGCACTCCTGTCCAGAGGCCCCTGGGCGCTCTTGCATGAGGCGAGGTGGGTGGCTCTCGGGTGGTCCCTGGTGGTAACCAAAGGAACTTCAGCTTCCAGTCCCCTTCCAATTTGTTGTTCAGTGATTTCAGTCATGTTTGACTCTTCATGACCCAATTTGGGGTTTTCTTGACAGAGGTACTGGAGTGTTTTGCCATTTCCTTCCCCAGATCATTTTATAACTGAGGAACAGCAAATGGGGTTAAGTGACTTGCCCAGGGTCACACAACTCATAAGTATCTGAGGCCAGATTTGAACTCATGAAGATGAATCTTCCTGATTCCAAGGCCAGTGCTCCATCCACTATGCCACCTAGCTTCCCATCACCTCTCAATACATTGCATGTTCCTCTTCCCTAATCACTTCAGGAGCACCCTACCTGGCCATAGAACCATGCCATCGCCCAGTCTGCCACCTCTCCTGGTGCTGAGGACCTGGCCCCATGTTCTGCTCCAGATCCTGACCTTGATGCTGGGAGCTGTCCAGGGTCTGTTCCCCGAGGAGCCCCAACCCCTCGCAGTGGCACCACGAGATTGTGAGTTGGGGGCTTTGAAGTAAGGTTTAGGGGGACGGAAGAGGGATATTAGGGAAGGAGAACCTGGAGAGGTTGTGAGGGAGGGAGGTCATTGTGGAGAAGAACCAGCAGACTCCTCTGCAAGGATGCCTCCGAGCCCCTGAAGCATTCTTTCCCCCATGGTCCCAGAATAGGAGAGAGGAGGGGGTACCCCCAGGAATCATTCTCTAGAGTGGGCAGCTAACCTTCCCTTCCCCGTGGCCCACAGACTTGAAGCAGTACCCAGTGTTCACAGGCAGTGGGCCAAGTCGCTTCCCTCCAGCCTCTAGCACCGAAGGGCTCAACATTCAACGTATGCTTCGAGTCAACAGGACCCTGTTCATTGGAGACAGGTATGAGCAGGTGGTGTGTTGTGGAGAAGGGTTGGCATGTTGTCCTGTGGGGCACATTAGCATGTTGTTTGCGTGTCTCCATGTTGAATGTTAATGTGCATTTGTCACTGGTTTGGGCTGTGTTGTCTTGTTGGGGCAATTAGCACATTGGGGTATGTGAAGGCATGTTAATATTATATGTTCCTATTTGGGAACATGCTTGTGTGCTGGCTTGTTGGATGCCGTGTTTGTGGCAGGGTGGGAGGGAAGGGCTGCCCCCCACCCTCACTGAGCCCCAGGTCCCCCTCACAGGGATAACCTGTACCGAGTAGAGCTGGAGCCACCCACAGCCAGTGAACTGCGCTACCATCGGGTGAGTAGGGGGCAGGGGAGGACCTCATCTGGTGGGCTGAGGGAGGTGGGTTGGGAGATAACCCAGAATCAATCCCCACTTAGCATGCCTCAGGGATACCCCCTCTGTGCCTCCCAGCCTTGGGGGCTGGCTCCTTCCCCCCAGACTCCTTCGAGCCACCTCTGGGAGGCCATCTGGCCAGTGGAAAGAAGATCATTGAATCACAGTGTTTAGAGCCCAAGCCCCATTTTGTCCCCTTATCACCTCTGTTGCATACAGATAAGGAAACTAAGGCTCAGAGAGATGAGATGACTTGCCCAAGGTCATACAGATCCAGGATTCAAGCCCAGGATTCCAAATCCAACACATTTTGTACTGCACCATGCGCTGCATCCCTTGAGCACCTGAGTGCCAGATCTGAAGGGAGAAGAGGCCTGGGTTCAAATCCTGGGCAAGTCACTTTGCCTGGCTGAGTCTCAGTTTCCTTATCTCTAAAATGGGGATAATAATACAATACCCATCTCAAAGAGCTTTTGTGAAGATTTACGTTGTAAATCTGAAAGTGCTATAGAAGTAGAACTTGGTATTGTTATAATTCCCTCCCCTGCTCAGAACCAGCCTCTCTTCTCTTCCTTTCCTTCCTCTTCTTTCCTTTCCTATTCCTTTCCTCTTCTCTCTCTCCCCTCCCTCTTCTCTCTCCCTCTCCTCTGTCTTCCCCCCACCTCTCTCTCTCTCTCTCTCTCTCTCTCTCTCTCTCTCTCTCTCTCTCACACACACACACACACACACACACACACACATCTACCTGAAAATGCCCCCAACCCCATCCATTCCAGCTATGGGCATTAACTCCTTTCCCTCAGCCTTATGGCACTAATTCTGTTTCCCCAGAAGCTGACCTGGCAGTCAAATCCAAATGACATCAACATCTGTCGGATGAAGGGGAAGCAGGAGGTAAGATCATTTTTCCCCTTCCCAGGGAAGGCCATTTTAATACTTATGCCCCTTCCCCCAGAACTGTCCTGGCAGGTGGCCCTAAGCCTTCCCCTACAATCACCACGATGCTTTTCTTCCTTAGGGTGAGTGCCGTAACTTTGTGAAGGTGCTGTTGGTTCGAGATGATAACACCCTCTTCGTGTGTGGATCCAATGCATTCAACCCTATTTGTGCCAACTATAGCGTGAGTCCTGGCCCTACCTGGTGCTGCCCATACTCTCACCCCAAGGTTATACCAATCATAGCCTAAATCCCAGCCCTACTTGCCACTGCCCTTACCCTTACTTACCTCTTGCCATGCTATTAGGTGAGGGGTGGGTCTCAATTTTCTTATCTTGTCTTAGGCAAAACATTTGTTGTAACACTGTTACAACAGTGTTACAGATGGGGCCAGTGCTACCCCAGGGCTGTGTCAGTTAGATTATAAATCCCAACCCTGCCTGTTCCCTTAACCCTACCCTCAACCTAGGCTATATACTGTTTGCCCAGTCCAGGCTTATGGCCTCTGACTTTGTATCCAGAAAAGAAGGAGATGCCCACTCTTGGGATTTGCCATATGGATCTCAAAGAAATTTATGGATGTCTTACCCCTTTGGAAATGGGTGGGCAGGTAGAATGACCTTGTCAGGCTGGGGTGGGAGAGAGAAAACTGTCAGTCATTCATACCCTTCTTGCTACACCTGGCCCCTACAGATGGACACCCTAGAGCCTATGGGAGACAGCATCAGTGGCATGGCTCGGTGCCCATATGACCCCAAGCACGCCAATGTTGCCCTCTTCTCTGGTGAGTGTCCCTGGCTTGTAACTCTGGTGAGTGTCAGGCTCAGCCTTAGGCCAAGGTTGAGGTTCAGTGTGAGGCCACTGGTCATTCCTCAGGTCCTCTAGTGAAGTAGACCCAAACACCAGCCATCTATGAACATAGAAGAATTCTTCTTATGGAAGAATTTTTGTATAAAGGCCGATTATGCCACATCCATTTCCCCCATCCCTTCTGTCTGTGTATCAGCCCTGGTTGTTGTTGGTAGGGGTGGTAGTCCTTCATTCTTAAAGAGTACCATGACATCAGGGAGGTGATGCCATGACATATAAGTGAATTGGATTTAAATGAGGCAGCGCTGTGCAAAGTCACCAGCCTCAGTCTCTCCTCCAGAGACATCTGGGTCCAGTGGCCAGATATAGATCAGGACAACTGGAGATAACCCAGGATGCAGTGGGGGACCTTGACATTTTCAAGCTGGGTCTTTAAACAGGTCTCAGTTTGACTGAGGCAATGCCCACCCTAGCAAACCAAGAGGGAAGGGCTCACCCATTGCACAGATGAGAAAAAGGACCATAGATGGGTGAACGGCTATTGTAGGTTTATATATCTCATACTGTGGGCTAGGGAAGGGCCTTCCCATTGCACAGACAGTTTGGTGAGTGCTTAGAATTTGAATGTCTCTAATCCCACTTCTTTGCCTCTCCCTCATCCCCACCCAGGTGGGATGCTTTTCACAGCGACAGTCACGGACTTCCTGGCCATCGATGCTGTCATCTACCGAAGTCTGGGCGACAGCCCCACACTCCGAACAGTCAAGCATGATTCCAAATGGTTCAAAGGTGGGAAGCCAGGGAGGGGAGGAGGAAAAACATCTCAGACTGCATCCCTTACTATAATAAGAGTCTTTAGTGATGGTAGATAGAAGGCTCAGCTCTTCACATGATAGGCCTGGGAGCTGGAATCTTGGCAGGATGGTCTTTGAAATGCTTTCACTGTTGAATTTGACCCCCCCCTCCCCCCCACTCCCACTCCCTACAAAAAAATTCCCTTGTCATAATTAAAAGCCCCTTTTTACCCTCAGGGGCCTAGTCCAGTTCTTTCACTGTGTCATAAAAGTTCTCAACCCCAGAAGTGTCTCACCTCATGGGAAAGGCTAGGCCTTGACCTCTCTTCTCTTCCCTTCATCTCATCCCTTGACCCACAGAGCCTTACTTTGTCCATGCCGTGGAGTGGGGAAGTCATGTGTATTTCTTTTTCCGAGAGATTGCCATGGAGTTCAACTATCTGGAGAAGGTGAGTCCCTGACTGGGGAGGAGAAGCAGGGCATAGAGGGTCAAATACTCCCCTGAAACAGGCTGCGGGGTCTCCAGTGCCTGAGGTCTAACCTATAGAGGTTACCAGAGCAAGTGTGCCCAACCCAGAGCTAGCTACTGTGGGGAAAGAATAAGGGCCTCTTGCATTCATGCTGGGCCTGATGTTTTCCAAATAACTTTCATGTCTGTTATCTCAGTGGACCTTCCCAACAGGCTTGGGAGGCAGGGGTTATTCCCTCCCCATTTTACAAATAAGGAAACTGAGGGCCCAGAGAGGAAAAGTGACTTGAAAAAAGTGATACACCAGTAGCAAAAATAGGAACAGAACCCAAGTCTCTCTCTCCTGTACCACACTTGTATGTTTCTTCATTGAAAAAAAGAAACCACCCTCAAATCCCACCCTTAACCTGTAAGGGCTAATCTTAGGGGTCATCTGGTCCAACCCCTCACTTTTCAGCTGAGAAACAGAAGGCTCAGAGAAAGGAGTGACTTGCCTGAAGTCATACAGTGAGTTAATGACTTCAGATCTGGGTTCTTCATATAAGACTGCCTTGTCTCACTGGTTTCCATCATGTGGGAGTTCAAGGCAGGCTAGGTCAGGGGATGGATGGGATATGTGACCCACCAGGGCTACCCCATAGGTTGTGGTGTCTCGTGTGGGCCGAGTATGCAAGAATGATGTGGGTGGCTCCCCCCGAGTACTGGAGAAGCAATGGACATCCTTCCTGAAGGCCCGACTCAACTGCTCTGTGCCAGGAGACTCCCACTTCTATTTCAACGTCCTCCAGGCCGCCACTGGCATCCTCAGTTTGGGAGGCCGCCCTGTGATCCTGGCCCTCTTTTCTACACCCAGCAACAGGTCATTAGGACAGGGGATGGCGCTAGATGGGCCCCAATTCATAGCCTTGTTAGCTGGGTGTCCTTCAGCTCCAGGGCCTCCGGGCTGAGTGGAAGACTCTAGCTTCCCCTCCATGTGGCAACCCAAAGCTCTCTCTGTCCCCACTGAGGCACCTCAGGGCACACCTCCCTTGAGTGGCCTCTTCACACTGTGCTCCTAGGCCTCACCCCAACTTTGCGTGTTGTCCCTCCTCTCCTACCTCAGCTTCAACTCTCCATGTCCCCAGATCCCCAAGCACTTAAATTCTCCATGTGCCTAACTCACTACTTAATTCCCCTGTGCCCCCCAAGCCTTGCCCCCAGCTTCCTGTCTCTAACTCTGCTGTGACCTCTCCACCCTCATACCTCCCTCCCATACAGTATCCCTGGCTCGGCTGTGTGCGCCTTTGACATGGGCCAGGTGGCAGCTGTCTTTGAGGGCCGCTTTCGAGAACAGAAGTCACCAGAGTCTATCTGGACCCCAGTGCCTGAAGAACTGGTACCCAAGCCTCGGTGAGTCACTTAAGCATTTATTTGCAGACTATGTGCCAGGCACTGTGCTAAGTCCTGGGGTTACAAAGAAAGGTAAAAGACAGTCCCTGCCCTCAAAAAGCATATATTCTAAGGAGGAAAACAATATGCAAGCAGTGTGATACATGGACAACAAAATATATACAGCATCAACTGGAGATAGCAGAAGGAAGGGGCTAGAATTAAGGCAGATCGGAAAAGACGTCCTCCAGTAAGTGGGCTTCTAGCTAGGTCCTGGAAGAAGCCAGGGAAGGTAGGAGGTAGCTTTTGACCCTGCCCCTTAGTGCCAGACAGCTCCAGGAACAGATCAAAGACTTGGCTAGAACTCAGGTCGTAGGAAAATCAGAGCTGAAAGTTCTTTTGAGATCATCAAGTCCAGGGGTTCTTAACATGAGGTCAAGGAACTTTTTAAAAAAATTTTTGATAACTATATTTTAATATGATTAGTTTCCTTTGTAATACTGTGTGTTTTATCTTATCCATTTAAAAACATTATTCTGGGGGCGGCTAGGTGGCACAGTGAGTAGAGCACCAGCCCTGGAGTCAGAAGGACCTGAGTTCGGTCCCGGCCTCAGACACTTAACACACAGAAACAACAACAACAAAAAAACAAACCTAGCCCTGTGACCTTGGGCGAGTTACTTAACCCCAATTGCCCTCCAAAAAAAAAAAAGCAAAAACAAAACAAAACAAAACATTATTCTGGAACAGCTAGGTGATGCAGTAGATAGAGCACTGTCCCTGGAGTCAAGAGGACCTGAGTTCAAATCCAGCCTCAAACACATGGCATTTCCTAAGCTGTGTGACCCTGGGCAAGTCACTTAACTCACCCACCCCCATTGCCTCATAAAAACAGAACAAAACATTATTTTGAGAAGGGATCCACGGGTTTCAAACAGATGCCTAGAAAGGGCAAATAACATCTCCAGGGTCATAGGGAGCCAATAAGTGGCAAAGCCCAGATTTGAGCCCATGCCCTCTGACCCCAGTCAGTTGTCCTTGACTCCTAGCCCAAGATACCAGGGCTCAGTGGAAGCAGTATGTCAGCCCTCTGGACCCTGACCCTGACCTTACCTCACCTTCTTCCTCCTCCTCCCTCAGGCCTGGGCTCTGTGCAGCCCCTGGAATGCCCTACAATGCATCCACTGCCTTCCCTGATGAGATCCTCAATTTTGTCAAGACTCACCCCCTTATGGATGAGGCCGTCCCTTCACTGGGCCATGCCCCCTGGATTGTGCGCACTCTTGCCCGGTGAGTGCTTGGGGAAATAGAGAAAAAGGGAGTGTGGGAATTTGGGGGAAGGAGACTTCATAATTATATCTGGGTCATCGAGTATTACTGTGTGTGTGTGTGTGTGTGTGTGTGTGTGTGTGTGTGTGTGTGTGTGTGTGTTCTTCCAAGTCCAATGTTAACTAATTACATTTATTGGTGGTATAGGGGGTGGGGAGGGATGATGTCAGCTCACCACTGGCTGTTCCAGGCACAATGTTATGCACTAGGAATACAACCACAAATAAAAACAAAGACCATCCCGACCCTCACGGGGCTTACAATCTAATTATCTAAGACAACACACCAATGAAATGGAAAAGCAAAGGGAGGGGATGGTGAAGTCCAGAGGTGTGAAGAGCTGGGTGAGAAATGAAGAGAAGTGAGAGACTGGAGGTTTTATTGGGGGAAAAAGAGGCTTCCTGGGGGAGAGGGGAAGGTGGCAATGCCAGGAGTTCACCAGGATGAGAGCAGGAGAGAGGATATTCTAGCCATATGGGAATAGCAGGAACCAAGGCAAGGAGGCTGGAAAGCCTGAGCCAGGCTCGGAGACCAAAAGTTTGCCAGTTTGACTAGAGCAGAGTGATGAGATGAGGCTAGAAAGGTGGTGGGGCGGGGGGGGGGGGGCCCTTAAATGTCAGGCGGGAAAAGTTTGAACTTTACCTGGGAAGCTCTCCTGACCAGATGAGAGATGAGGCTTCCTAGGCTGGATCTCTGGAGGGTGTGTGAAGGTGGGAAGGCCTCCAAAGGAGGCCTCTACATGGCAATGAGGGCCAAGATTAGGAGGGGGCAGAGAGAATAGAAGGAAGTGGGTGGATACAAGTATTGTCCATAGGTAAAATCAGCAGGGCTTGGTAAATGACTGAATGTGTGTAGGAGGTGGAGGAAAGGGAAGAGTCCATGGTTCCAACTTTAGGAGTATGAAAACCTGGGTGAATGTGCTTCCACCAGGAGAAACACAAAAGCCAGGAGGAGAATTGGATGTAGGGGAACAATGAACTTGGTTTTAGGTGTGTATGTGGGTACTGGTGTGTACATATATTGTGTTGGTATTCAGCGCCCCACACGTGTGTCAGGGGCCTAATGTGCACAAAAAAAGGCATTGTCTTATCATGGTCTATTGGCATGTGCGGTTAGATCAGTGCACACATATTTCCATGTAGGTGTCCTGGGCAAATGTAATGGGCTGTATGGGCCTGTGCTGAGATCCCATGGTCCTGCATGCCCACTGAAGTATGCTCATCCGAGTAAGGCAGGTATACAGCTGTCCCTGGGTGGGCGTGGCCAGGGAGGAAGCCACCCAAGCTCTGACCTTCCTTTCTCTCCCTGGGCACTAGGCATCAGCTGACCCGAGTAGCTGTGGACACCAGTGCAGGACCCTGGGGGAACCAGACCGTTGTGTTCCTGGGTTCTGACACAGGCACCGTGCTGAAATTCCTAATCCGACCCAATAGCAGCCCCCAGGGTCCCGCTGAGCAGAGCGTCTTCCTGGAGGAGTTTGAGACCTACCGGCCGGACAGGTGGGGGCATGCTGGGAGGAGGCTGTTAGGGGGATGGGGTTCTGCTTGAGTTTGCTCCAGCTCTGTGAGCTGTGGCAGTCACAATCTCCTTAGGAGCTTGCCAGGATTGACTGGGAGAGCTGCTTATTAGAACAGTCCCAACCCAGCCCTAAATTCCTCCTTCCCCACTGACTACCTGCCTAATCCAGAGCCCAGCTGATTCTATTTCCTGCCAGGTGTGGGCGTGGCCCTGAGGAGAGCCGGAGGCTTCTGAGTCTGGAAATTGACCCCACAGCAGGTGCCCTGCTGGTGGCCTTCCCTCGGTGCGTGGTCCGTGTGCCTGTGGCCCGCTGTCAGCAGCACTCAGGCTGCATGAAGTGAGTTTCTGTGAGCGTAGGGCTACTTGAGTTTGGGGCAGGAGGGGGGAGCACCACCTCACCTTAGACCTGGAAGTTAGGGTCACCTGGGTCCTCTGGGAGCCCTGGAGAAGCAGAGGCACAAAGGAACTATGGAAAAGCTGGAGGCTTTGAGGAGGCCTGGGAGATAGGCCCCTGATGCAATGCCTAAGGAAGGGAACTTGGATCCCTTACCTCCCCTCCTCTTCCCCCACCCCTTTCCTTCCTGCCCTCCAGGAACTGCATTGGCAGCCAGGACCCCTACTGTGGCTGGACACCAGATGGTTCCTGCATCTTCCTGGCCCCAGGCACCAGGTATGGGGCAAGCTGAGGAGAAGGATGCTTACACCTCTCTGTGCATCACGGGGAACTCTTTGGGTCCCGGAGCGCCTTCAAGGCATCCCTGGGGAGAAAAGGGAGATAGAAATGGTGTTTGTGGCCTGAGTATATGCATCTCTCAGCTTTGGGGCCTGGCATTGTGGTCCAGTAAACAATGTGTCTCAGGGGTTCTAGATTCGAGTTGCTTCTCTGACATTGAAGATAATAGGACCACAGGGTTGCTAACTCCCTTTGCTTAGAGTAGGTGTTTATAGATGGCAGTTGAAATTGAATTGAGTTTTTTTCCAGTGGCCTCATTTCACAGATGGGAAACTGGGCCTCCAAGAGGGTAAGTGACCAGCCCAAGGTCCCCCAGGTGCCAGTGAACAGTGACTAAGCTGCTTCTCTGTACGGAGCCCTGAGCTCAGGTTAATGGAGACAGCCCCTGACCTCAAGCAGATTAGTTTAATAAATGTCAGGACCAGGATTCATCAGGTCCTAAGATTTAGAGCAGAAAAGGAAATCTAGTCTAAGCCCCTCATTTGATAGTTGAGGACTCAGGACCAGAGAATTTGAGTGACTTGCTCCAAGTCACAGAGCCAAGTCAGGAGCCTGACTCAGACCCTCTGCCTTCAAGGCATCGCCCTTCAGCTACACCTGGATGCCTTATGTGGACACAGCCTTCTCCCCAACTAATTCTCCTCTCGTTCTGCGGTCATTTCAGTCATGTCTGACTCTTCAAGACCTCATTTGGAGTTTTCTCTATAAAAGATACTGGAATGCTTTGCCTTGTCCTTCTCCAGCTCATTTTATAGATGAGGAAACTGAGGCAGAGTTAAGTGACTTGTCCAGGGTCACACAGCTAGTAAGTGTCAGAGGCCAGACTTGATGAGTCTTCCTGACAGAGCTTGGCCCTCTATCTTCTGTGCCCCCCAGCTCCTAGAGTTCCCCTCTTAAGGGACCCATATTCCTCCTCTGTAAGATGGCTGGGACACAGCATGATGACTGGGTTCACAGGTTGATTTTGAGGAAAGCACTTTGTAAGTCTTAAAGTGTTACTGAAATGGGAATTCTAGGGATCCCACAAACAGGGGCAGCGAGGGGAGCCTTCTTCTTAGTCTCTGGGGTCCCCGCCCAGCCCCTAACAGTGAAAGACTAGAGACGCAGAATGATGGGTTTGGGGTCCAGAGGCATGGTCAAGTCCAGCCTTGCTGCTTCCTAGCCATATGACCTCAGACAAGCCCTTTAGTTTTCTCATGTCAAACGAGGAGTCTGGGCCAAAAGACCTCAGAGATTCCTTCTAGCTCTAAAGCTGTGATCAAATGATAAACTCAGTCCCAATGCAAGAAAGGGATATGAATGAGAGGGGGAAGGGACTCTGCACCCCACAGTACAGCGAGATGGCACAGGAGATGGAGCGCTAACCCTGGAGAGACGAGAGGACCCCAGTTCAAACTGAACCTTAGACAAAAGCTGTGTGACCCTGGCCAAGTCATTCACTAATTTGTAAAATGGAGCCAATAACAGCATCTACTTCCCAGGTTGTTCTGGTGATTGTGACGTGCTTAGCACAAGTGCCTGCCCCATAGTAGGTGTTCAGTAAAAAGTCATTCTTTCCTCCTTCCCCACAGGGCTACCTTTGATCAGGACATCTCTGGAGCCAGCACATCTGGCTTAGGGGACTGTACTGGTGAGTGCTTGAGGGTTAGGAAGGGGGCCTGACCTAACCTAATCTGGCAACATCTCCTGAGGAAGGGGAACTTTATGAGCCTCCCTCCAGCGCCCCCCACCCCACACATATCCAAGCCCTGGTCAAAGAGGGAGAGGTCCTGGCCTATTCCCATCATGCTCTGTGCTGCCTATGTCTGACCAAGCCTGTTGGGGCACTGAGGCTCTCAGGACTGGGGATGGACATAGAGAGAGACAGGTCCCACCCTAGCACCTCACCCCACACATATCCAAGCCCTGGTCAAAGAGGAAGAGGTCCTGGCCTGTTCCCATCATGCTCTGTGCTGCCTATGTCTGACCAAGCCTGTTGGGGCACTGAGGCTCTCAGGGCTGGGAGATGGACATAGAGGGAGACAGATGCCAAGAGAAATGGATGGAGACAAGCTAAGAGATGCTAAAGGCAATTGTTAATTCCTGAGGACCATAGGTAAGGCAGACTGATGCGAAAACAAGCTAAGACAAGGAAAGGCAGTGGGATAGGAGATCCCCTTTTCTCTGTCCCCATCAGCCCCAGTTCCGACCCTGGATTTCAGTTCTTTGGCCAGAAGAAAGGTAGGAGGGCTGGTGCCATCTGCTTGGGTCTTAAACCTCCCACCCCTGCTTGCCTCCCACATCTGTCCCAGGGCTCCTTCGGGAAAGCTTCATGGAGGAGAGGGCTGGCCTCGTGTCTGTGAACTTGCTGGTGACTTCCTCAGTGGCTGCCTTTGTCATTGGGGCTGTGGTCTCAGGCTTCAGCGTCTGCTGGTTCGTGGGGCACCGAGACCGGCGGGAGTTGGCTCGCCGAAAGGACAAGGAGGCAATCCTGGCACATGGTGGGGAGGGCCAGGTGGTGAGCGTGAGCCGCCTGGGTGAGCGGCGTGGGGGGACCGGGCCCCGGGCCGGGCCCCCTGAGACCCTGCTGGCCCCCCTCATGCAGAATGGCTGGCCCCAAGCAGCCTTGTTGCAGGCTGGCCAGCACGAACTCGCCTCAGGCCTCCTGCCCACCCCTGAGCAGACCCCGCTGCAGCAGAAACGCTGCCCCAGCGGACTGCAGCGGCGTGGCTGGGAGCAGAGTCAAGGAGTCCTGCACACTGTCCTCCGGGAGCCCTCTGGAAATGCCCCGTCCCTTGGTGCTGCCTCTTCCTCTTCCTCTTCCATCATCCTGCTGCACCCTGGTGGTGGTGGGCATGGGCCAGACGCAGAGGCAGGTGGTGATGTGCGTTTCCTGCCCTCAGCAATGGCCGGGGGCCGGGACCAAGTGGGTGGGGTGGCCCCCTCCCAAGCCAGGCCAGGCCGGGCCTCTTACGTCGACTTCCCTATCACACCCCATGCCAGCCCTGATAGGCGGCGGGTAGTGTCAGCACCTACGGGCCACCTGGACCCAGCCACTGACAGCCTCTCACGGCCCTGGAGCCCTCCCACAGGGAGCCTGACAAGGAGCGGCCCGGCTGCCCCGGCCCTGCGGCGCACACATACCTTCAACAGTGGCAGCGGCAGCAGCGAAAGTCGCCCAGGGGAGCCCCACCACACCCGACGCCCCCGTCCACTCACAGACTTTGCCCGCTTGCTCCCCTATGGGCCTGAGAGGACTGCACCCCCTGTGCAGTAAAGAGTCGGGGGACACAGCCCATCGATGCCCCCAGTACCCTCCTGGCCTCCACTTCCCTGGCGAGGGGACCCAGGCACAGTGCCCGCCAGCTCGGGCACAGGAAGAAGCTGGCCAGGCAAAAGATGGCCCCCAGGCCCTCATTAAAGCAGCAGCCAGCCCCGGCCCTCCTCAGAGCAGGGCGCTCATGGGGAGTCGGGGCTCCTTCTCACATTGGCCCTCTGCGTCACCCCCAGGGAGCTACACAAGAAGCACAAGAGCGTTGATCCCTTCCCTTGGGGGGTGGAAAAAGCTGTGCTGGTCTGGGCTGGGAAGGATTTGGAGTCAGAGGGTTTGGGTTTGAATCCCAGCTCAGCCTCTGACTAGCTTTGTGACTGTGGGCAGGTCATCTAACCTCTTAGGGCCTAATGGTCCTTGTCTGTAAAACGAGGGACTAGATTGGACTAGATGGTGTCTTCAGGTCCCTTCCAGCTCTAAATCCTATGATCCCTATGACTGGAGACTGGCTTATATTTCCTATTTGCCATTCTCCTGATTGTTTTTCTTTTCTTTTTTTTTTTAATGAATTGCACAATCTTGGGCTCAGTGGGACAGGCCAAGGAATCGCCCCCTGCCCAGGGGCAGTGGCCTGGCCAGAGCCTCCCCTCCCTTGTCCCTGGGTATCCCTCCCCCACCAAATGTTCCCTTCGGCCAGGGGTCCTATGAGTTGGGTGTGCGTGTGCGTGTGTGTATGTGTGTATGTGTGTGGGGGTTGGTGGGTAGGTATATGTGTGTGTGAGTGTGTGCATGCCCGTGTCCATTTTGGAGGAAGGGGGCAGTGGGAGAGGGTATGTCTGTCAACAGGGGCTGCTGCTGGTACGTTGTGATTTCGGGTCTGTTTCAGACAAGGGGGCATAGATACAGGCGGTGTGTGGGAGCCATCTGGCCACTTTTAGCCGGCTGGGGACAGAGCCCGAGTAGGCATGGTAGGTATCTAGCCGGAGGTCAGGACTTGACGTAGCTCAGACGTGGCAAGGGAGCAGTGCTGAGTTGGAAACCCACCCTCTCAGGGAAGAGGGTGGCGTCTGCCAGCTCTGGGAGGAGCTTTGGTTTTCACCTCTCCCATTCCAGCCCAGCCTTCCCCTTCTCCCCCTCATCCCTGACTCCATGCTCCAGACACTGTAGCCACTGCTGTCTAAAGGGCTCTGGTTTGGTGTGGCTCAGGGGAGGGGGCCCTGGGGGTCAGGGAAATAGGGCCCCAGGGTAGGGAGAGGGTCCCCAACACCTCCCATCCTCTCGTGACCTGTGACCTTCCACCTTTGACCTGCAGGTCATGCATGCAACAGCTGTGCTCTGTATTAACTCTGGAATTAGCCCTCTCCCCCCTCCCCCAAATAAAACTCTGTTTACAACACCCACTGCTTGGGCCCTCTCTTTGGCTGTCATCCGCCTGACTAGCTGATGTGGTGGCTCTCAGGGCTGTGGGTATGTGGCTGGGGGCCCACACCGGAAAGGAGCTATGAGTCAGAGGACAATGGGTTTGGGTCCAGGGTTTGCCATCTGTGTGACCTTGGACTAGTCACTTCTGAGCTTTAGTTTCTTCACCTGTGAAATGGTGATAATAATACTCATGCTACCTACCTCACAGGATGGTTGTATGGAAATCAGTTCAAAGTTGATAAAATGCTACAGAAGTATAAACTATTTTTATTATTATTTAACAGTGGCAGCAGTAATATAAAGGTCGTTGGTGCCTATGCCCTAGGGCCCTACTGCTCGGCCACATAAGGTCATTCCTGGCACAGCTGCAAGGCTGAAGGCATCATGATCTTCTTCTACCCCTCTGTGAACTTGGAACTCAAGGACGAGGGTGGATGGAGCCAGAGCTGGGAGAGATCTTATGTCATAGGACGTTAGAGCTGAGAGGAGCCTTAAAACAGAATGTCAGATCTGAGGGGCCTTAGAACTCTTGGCATTTAACACCCTTCCAAACCTGGCTCAGACTCACCTTTCCTCATGGTCCATTCAAACTTGTGTGAGGCTTCCATCCAAATGAAGCTCAATCTCCCCTCTCTGGGCCTTTGTCCAGATGGCCCCCCATGCCTGGAATGCCTTCCCTCTTCACTGCAGCATCTTAGGATCCCTAAGATTTCCTTTAAATCTCAGCTCAAATGTCACCTTCCTACAGGAGACCATGCTCCCCTCCCCCAGTGGCTAATGGCCCTCCATCCCCCAAATTACCTTGGGTTTATTTTGTATGCATTTCATAGGTTCCATAGATTTAGAGCTGGAAGGAACCTGAGAGGCCAATGGTCCAAACCTCTCACTGTTACAGATTAGGAAACCAAGGCCCAGGGAAATGATGTGTCCAAGGTCACACATAGTAAGCATCAGTGGTGGGATTTGAATCCAATTTCTCTGACTCCAGAGCCAACATTCTTTCCTTTTTTTTCTTTTTTTTTTTTGTATTGGTCAAGGAAGTTCCTCATCAGGACCTTCTTAACACCAATGAAATCACATGTCTGGTCAAAACATTTTGTATATATTTACTTTGTATTTATTTATATGTATATATGTTGTACATGTTGTCTTCTATAGAATGTAAGCTCCTTGAGGGCAGGGACTGTTTCCTTTTTGTCTGCATATAGTAGGCACTCAATAAACACTGATTGGTTGATTGAACACAGAATGTCAGAACTGGAAAGGTCCTTGGTGCATAGATATCCTAGCTAGAGGGGACCTTGGAACGCGGATTGTTAGAGGAGCAACTTTTGAGCTATTAATGTAGTTCGAGCTGGAAGGGACCGCCTTAGGCCATCAGCTCCAACTCCATTTTACAGATGGGGAAATTGAGTCCCAGAGAAAGCAAATCACAAAGTCATGCAGAGCTATGGCAGACTGGCACTGGACTGAAGGGCTTCTGATGCTCTCCTTTTGGAAATACAGTGGGCTGTGTGTGTGTGTCTGTGTCTTTATGTGTGTTTCTAAATGTTTCCATGTCCGTGTATATATATGAGATTGAAGAATGGCATGGGTCTGGTATTCTGGAAACTGGGCATCACTGTCACTGAGCTCATTTGAAGAGAGGGCTGGGCAACCAAGTCATTCCTGTGGGACAATCAGAGGGAACAAAATGGTAACAGAACATGGAGACCAGCCACAAGCTTCTTCCCCCATGTAGAGCCTCATTTTTCTACTCTGTAATATGGTGTCTTCTCCATCATCACCTGGTCAGTGGTAGAACAAGGACCACATCTCAGGTCTCCTGACTCCTGTTCTTTACACTGCACCCCATTGTCTCTGTCTGACAGCTCAGACAAAGGAGTGGGGGTTGGGGAGGGGTGCCCAGGCAAAAATGTGGATAAAAAAATGACTGGCTAGAAGGAATCCATAGGGCCTTCAGGGAGAGAAAGGAGAGGCCCATCTACTTCTCTGACCAGGAAGCAGCAATTTCTCTGCCACCAACAGCTCTGGCCCCCATGGCAATGATGAAATCCCATGGGACAGACTCCAAAGTAAAGAAGCCTGTGCCCACAACCTTGACCCAGGGTCTTCTGGTTTCACTACTAATTCTGAAGTGTAACTTTGCCAGAGACCCTTGCTTCACTGGGTTTCCATTGCCTAATCTACCCAATGAGAAAGGTTGGGCAAGAAGAGCCCTCAGGGCCCCCTCCACCAGAGCTTCTTTATTCTAAGAGTCCTCCCAATACTGACATTCTCTGTTCCCGGGGTGTTCTCTGTTCCAAGCCCCACCCTCTCCCCCTACCCTCAGCAATGTGTTCTAAGAATCTTCCATGCCCTGACAGTCTGTATTCTAAGGCCCCCATCAGCTGAAATTCTATGTTCTATGGACCCTTCTAGTGCTAATGTTCTAGGGTTCTCTCCTCCACCACCACCTTCCATCTCTCTATCCCCAGGATCCTAAAACTTGGATTCATACCCTTGCAGAGGATAGGAGGAAAGGAACTAGATCTAGGAAAAATCTTGGTGGTTAGCCCCAAAGGTGACACCTATTCTGGGAAGTCTCCTCCCTTTTCTCTTCCCCCCAAGTGGGCAGTGATTTTGCAAGCAACCACAGAGGCCCTGAACTGGAACATACGGGTGGGGAGCGATTCTATAGGAGTGAACTTCCCTGTCTCCTGCCCCACCTATCTTTGAATAAAGTTTCTACTCCAGGAAAGCTCCAGAAAGAGCAGCAGCTGAACAGACCAACGCTATGTTCTCCTATAACTCAGAGCCTGGCCAAAGGTAAGGACACAGGGGCACACACAGGGGTAAACACATCCAGCTCACTAATAGACCAATAGTGACAGACAAATACAAAGGCAGAAACAAATGCAGAAACAGACAAGGCAATGACCACCTTAGCACAGAGACAAATCGAGATAGAAATACGGACACACAAATGAAGAGACAACTAGCCTCTGTGTGTGTGTGTGTGTGTGTGTGTGTGTGTGGTGTGCTTGTGCGCACACACACACTAGGACACATTTAAAAGAAACACAGACTGAGACAGGAGGGAGGGACCCAATTAGGGGCAGAAGTGGGAGGGGGACCTTAATCAGGAAAGCTGGGAATGGGGACCAGAGAGCAGGAGAAGGGGAAGAAGGGAGTTTCTGGGTCCTGTCCAGCTTCTTAGGGAGATGGTAAGGGACAGGGCCATTAGCCAGGATACCCCAGTGCCAAGTCTAGACCACATGGCTTAGACGATGACTAGTTAATTGACTCCCCCTCTTTGGCCCTCAGTTTCCTCTCCTGTAAAACAAAGAGACTGGATTAGTCTCTAGCTCTGAAATGGAATTCTTAGAGTTCTGAGCAGTGGAGGAGGCTAGCAGCAGGAATTCCTGAAGAAAGGGATGCTTCAGGCTGGGAAGAAAGGGGAGCTAGGGGGACATTCTGACTGAAGGAAATGGAATGTGAGCAAAGACACTAAGGCCAGTGGTGAGAAGGATGAGAGCTTCCTCCAAATTATGTTGCGGGGTGGGGAGAGCAGGGAGTAGAAACTCAACTTGGACTAGAGAGACAATGTGCAATGCTGAACCTGGGAAGGGACTTTTGGAGGAAGGAGAGACTCACAGGAGTGCTCTCACTCTCTCTTGAATAGAATCTGTTCAAATTCAATATATTCATAGAATGGCAGAATTGTAAAAGGCTCTACAGAGTCCCATGTTACAATTAGACAGGACCTAGGGATGTTAGAACATAGAACATGGGGTGGCTAGGAGGCACTGGCCCTGGAGTCAGGAGGACCTGAGTTCAAATCCAGCCTCAGACACTTAACATTTACTAACTGTGTCACCTTGGGCAAATCACCACCCCAATTGCCCTCCAAAAAGCAAAAAAAAAAAAAAGAAGAAGAAGAAGAAGAAGATAGAATGTGGGATGGCAGAAGCCCTATCATGTGTTGGGGCTATCTCTTCACTTGGAATCAGAGGACCTCCATTCTAGTGCCCACCTCTGTCACTAACTGCCATTTGGTCTCAAGCAAGTCCCTCCCATCCTGGGTCCCATTTCCTCATACAGAAAGGGAGGGCGTTGCTCCAGGTGCTTTCTATGGTCCCTTTTAACTCTAAATCCTGTGATCCTTTGGAAGGAACCTTAGAACATACGATGTAAGATGAGGCTGGAAAGGGAAAGTGTTTCCAGTTTGGAAGGGAGTGGGGCCTTGAATGTCAGATTTTTAAACAGAGGAGTGTCACAACAAGATCTTTCAGGAAGAAGAGAATTGGGGCAGGTGTGAAGGGAGACGGTGGAGGTGGGAAAAGCTATTAGAAAGTGACTACTAAAGTTCTTTGAACATTAAGGAAGCTCAGGTGATCACTGATTTACCCCCTTGCTTTATCCCTGTTCTGAAGCCCAGAGAATCTAAGTGATTTGGACTAGATTGCCCACATCCAAGTAGTGACCCATATCTTTGTATCCACAGCCTGGCTGCCCAGGGCATGGGTAGCTCCCTAGCCACAGAGCTGCTGCTATTTTTTCTGCTCTTCCCGTCTCTTGGGCAAGGGGTTCCTCAGTGCCCCAAGGCCTGCAGCTGTACCTTACCAGTCAATGGCACATCAGCCACCTGTGGCCCCCTGGACAGCTTCCCCAAGGGCCTTCCTGTGGATACCACTTACGTCTTTGTAGAATATACCAACCTCTCACAGCTCTCAAGTGATGCCCTCAGGGGCCTCCCTTATCTCAAGGAATTGCACCTCGCTGGCAACAAGATTAACCATTTAAGCTCTGGTCTCCTGACACCCACACCCTCCCTGAAGGTGCTGGACCTGACAGGCAACACCCTGTCTGGGTTACCCAGTGGACTCTTCAGAAACTCAGCAGCCCTTCACTCCTTGGTGCTGAAAGGAAACAGACTAGAGACTCTTAAAGTGGACTGGCTGGAGGGACTGGTGGCCTTGAGCTGGCTGGATGTGTCTGCAAACCAACTCCAGAAGCTGTCCCCAGATCTGCTCCTTAACTTTACCACCCTGAAGACCCTGGACCTATCTGATAACTTGTTGCTAGAGCTGCCCCCCAATCTGCTGAAGGGCCTCCCCAACCTGGAAAGGCTTCACCTAGAGGGCAACCAGCTCCAGACTCTGGCCGAGGTCACCTTTTCTGCTACACCACACCTGTGTTACCTTTTCCTCCAGGGAAACAGGTTAAACAACCTACCTTCCAGTCTCTTCAGCACCCTGGGTGAGCTGGATATGCTTGACCTGTCCAACAACTCGCTGGCACAGGTCCCTGATGGGCTATTGGATAAGGTGGGGCAGATGAAGGTTGGATTTGATCTCTCAGAGAATCCTTGGAAATGTGATGAGAAGCTATGTGGTCTCTACCATTGGCTTTTGAACAACCAGGACAGAATGTTCTTCAAGGATGAGGCCCTCTGTGATAGCCCCAAAGACCAAGCAGGCCAGAAGCTCCTTGAGGTGGCTAAGAAAAGGGTCTGTTCCAAGCAGTAGGTCCTATGGGACACAACATAAGGCTTTACCTTCTCACCTTTCCCCTATGCACACCCCCCTACATACTCATCAGCCTGAACTCAGACCCCAGCACCTGCCCCAGGCAAAGCTTTGCGAAAGGTTCTCCCCTTGTCCACAGCCCCAGGGCCATTAAACCTGACACACCCAGAATCCCCATAGCCCAGGCTCCACTGTCCCCAAAGCTTGCACCACCCTCTCCTACCCTGACCTACAAATATTGACTGAGCATCTCCTGCCCGGTACTACTGCAAAGCCTTGCCATAGTCAGCAGGATTGCCCTCCTCTTCCATTTTAATTGGAGATGTAAGCTCTCATAGGAAACAAGTCAAATAATCCAAACAGAGATAAAGGGAGATTGTTGAGGGGTGGTTCTTACTCATTTGGCCATTTGTGTTCATAAGGAGATGGTGTTTCCATGGAAACATTTGGCCCAAGCAGCCTCACCTTTTTTAGGCACTAGGAGTTATGTGGGAGACTTTCAGAGAGGCAGGTTTCTGTGCATTTAGATTGTGAACTCCTTGAGAGCAAGGACTTCCTTTTCTTTCTTTTTGTATCCCCAGCACTTACCTTGATGCCTGGCATATAGTAGGTATTTAATAAATGCTTAGTAACTTCCTACTAGAGGGTTCCAAAGTATGTTAAATGTTGAAATGTTCCATCACAGGAGACCTAGCAGAAGCTGAATGAAAGACCACTTCCCTAATTGGTCTCCTCCCCTCTCTAATCTCTCCACTATACACACAGATGCTGAAATCATCTGAAAGTACACTTCTGACACTGTCACTCTCCTGTTCAAAAGTCTTTGGTGGCTCCCTGTTACTCATATGCTAATATATAGTACCTGGCATTTTGAGTCCTCCATCCAAGCCACCTATCTAGGATGATTTCACATGTCTTAAGGCATTTTCAATTCCAGGCAAGCTGGCATCCTAGATTTCTCCCAAATTCCTGTTTTCATCTTCCATTCCTGTGCCCTTCACATAGGCTACCCCTGGCACGCACTACCTCCTCTCCTCCAACTTTTGGAATCTCTAGATTCCTAGTGGGCTCAGTTGAGGTACAGCCTCCCCTTTCATGTTACTAGCTGTTTTCTATCACCTCAAATTGTCTTGTATTTGCTTACTGTGTACCTGTCTTACCCCACCCCACCCCCCAAACAGAATGCAAGCTTCTTAAGGGCAAGAACAATTTCTTTTTTTCCCCTCTTTGTAGAGACAGTACCTAGCACATAGTAGGGTCTAAATAAATGTTTGTCAAATAATTGAATGAATGTTGTAAAAAGGATTCTTCTTATAAGTTGAATTAGATGAACCCTGAAGTCACTTTTAGTTCTGAGATTCTATGAAAATCAAGATGATTTTCCTCTACAGTTAGGCCAGTGGATTTTGGCTGGAATTTGGATCTTGGGGTACTTTTAAACTAAATGGAGTAGTGACTTTAAAAAATAAATTACTCTGAGTTCTGTAGCCAGTAAATAAATATAAAAAATTTCTGCGCCACTTGGGAGTACCCTTCAACCAACATGCATGCCCCAAACAAGCTCACTCCAGGCTCTAGCAACTCTGTATTTTCACATCCATTCCAAATTGTAGCTCATAAACTCCCACCCATGTGTTTACTTTTACTAGTCAGACAGAGGAAGCAATTAATTCAAGTCAAAGGCATTTGATAAAAAAGCAGTGAGAAAAGTAGCCTAGACCATTTCCCCCATAAGCCTAGGGCACACTCTCTCACAAATGTACATACCATTAGAAAGGCAAATGAACACGTATTTATGGAGTGCATGTGACCAGAATGCACATAGGGAGGGATGTCCACATGGAAAGCACGTGACGAGGGCACATGTGGAGAGAGGTCATTTGTGTATCTAATGCTTCAGGGTTATGGGTCCACATAGAGCAATGTCTAGAAAGCAAGGCTTTGAACTCTGCTAGACCTAGGTTAGACATGGGCTCAAACCCTGCCTCCAACACTGTCTTGGGGGGCGAGGGAGAGGGAGTCCGGAAGCAATAAAAAATCAACAGTGCTTCCAGTGCTTTGAATAGCATTGGGAAGGGGCAGCTAGGTGGCAGAGTAAATAGAGCATTGGCCCTGAAGTCAGGGGGACCTGAGTTCAAATCCGACCTCAGACACTCAACACAAAACTAGCCCTATGACCTTAGGCAAGTCACTTGCCCCCAATTGTCCTACCTTCACCCCTCTGAAAAGCAAAAAAAAAAAAAATAGCATTGGGAAGTGGGGGAGGGCCAATAATATTACACCTGTTAACCCTGGTTCCCATTCTCCACTTGGTCATGTCAAACATGATTGCATTGTGTTGGTCCCTCATTTTTGAAGAGGACCACGGCATCAGGGAAATGCCATGGCACCAGGGAAATGATGACATGACTTGCAGTTGACTTGGATTTGAGTGAGGGAGGGCTGTGCAGGGTCATCAGCCTCACTTTCTCCCCCAGAGCCACCTGGGTCCAGTGACCCGATATTCATCAGGATGACTGGAGATGATCCAGGATGCAATCGGAGACACTGGCCCCTTTTATGTTAAGGCCTTTTCAAGTACTCACTTAGAGTGAGGTAATGCCCATTCAGTGAACAGGCCTCTTGCTTCCTGCTGATCTTACATGGCTGATGCTTGATGGTGCTTCACTGGTCTTGTCATCCCTGCAGGTCACTACAAAAGATAGCTCCTTTGAACATGAGATTCTGCTTCTAGATGCAGCTGGAGTCCTCAGTTGAGGCACCATCCCTTTATTCATCAGAGGAATAGTGGGTTCTACTTTCTGTCTTTCAACTTAAAGGCCAGAGTCCTAGCTAAAGCACTTTTCAAAAATGCTACAGCTAGAGGAAAACCCTTATAGCTTTTTCTTCTACAACTCAACTTTCAGAGCCTTGACTGTAATAGACATTTCTTCTTCAAAAAAAAAATATATTCTTCATCCCAAGAGCCAAGTTCTTTGGAACCTAGAACAGCCTTTAGTTTAAAAAAATGCATACAAACTTTAAGTCAATTTTTAACCTCTACTTCTACTCACCATTGACACCAATGTCAGAAACCTCACTCTGACTTAGGGTTAGAAATTCCTTGTTATTTCCTGCTTAATGTCTTATCGCTATACTATACCCAATCAATATTAGCTTAGAAGATGCCCTCCCAACAAACTGCCAAGGACTCTTTGGGTCTGAGGTCCTCCAATTTTCTCAACCTTAAGATTCTTCTTGATTTTCTAAGCAAAGAAATGGAAGGGAGAAAGCACAGGAAAGTAAGCCAAGTGCTGGGTCAAGGTTATTGTCTTCCATTTGCTTACCACATTCCTGATGTATGTGTGTGTGTGTGTACATATACATGTATATGTATATATCTTTGTGTATACATATAGCCAATAAAATGTCTGAGACTTTCTAACATTCTGACATAGAATGTCAGAGCTGAAATGAACCTTAAGAATCATCTAACCCAATCACATTTTTTTAAAATTATGGTAGGAAAGATGTGATTACATTGATCTGTGATTACATTATTGTGAGGAGCCTCCCAGCAAAGAACTTCCTCTCCCATTGTCGAAAGGAACCTGCTTTTCCACTTTTCATTTTAGATCATTGCCTTCCTTATATGATTTCATTAAGGTGGGGGAAAAAAACGAAGAATTCTATTTAGTTTGATAATGAGTTTTGTAGAAAGACAGCCAGACAAATGGATTTAGATTAATTGCAATGCGTAGTCTTGGCCTCTGAGAAAAGGAAGTGAAATATACTTCCCTCCTTACAATAAAAAAGGAGGGGATTTTAAGATTGAAATATCACTCACATAACTACACAGTAGTTTTTATAGCATTTAAGAATTGGAAGGGACCTCAGTGGCCATCCAATCAACCCATACAGGAAAAAGAATCCCCTCTAAAGCATATAGGAGACAAAGCCAAGATGGTGGGGTAAAAGGGAGCAGTGTAGCTCAGCCAGCCCTCAGCACTACACAACTCAACCCTGACCACCAGCTACCGTTTAACTTAGCCTTTTTGTCAGGGTTTGAGATTTGGGATTCAGATCCCTGTAGGAGGGAATTTTGGTGGGTCTTTAGTGGAAGAAAAGAGACACAACACAGTCACTCTAAATTAGAGGGTCTCAACTCCATCTCCAGAAGACCGGCAACCTGAAAGTCCTGGGCAAAATAAAGGACACCTCCCTCCCCCGGAAGAAAAAGGCTTCAACTCAGTCTGAGCTGTGGAGGAGGGAGAACCTTGATGCATTGGAGGGGAAGGGAAGGGTGAAGGAAAGTGCCTCAGTGTGATACCCAGAGAAGGAGAGACCTTATACTCCTAGGGCAAAAGAAGGGCTTTATCCCTCAAGGGTCTTTACAGCAGTCCCTGGAGGTTTCCTGATGCAGGAAAGCTCCTTCCTTCCTTGGAGGAAAAGATCTTCTATAGAGAAACAGGGACCTAGGACTCTGATCCCCCTACAAGGAAAGGGCTTCAGCAAGATTACTTCAGATACCCTCTAAAGAGATCTGCAACCCTGGCCCAGGCAAGGAGTAGGAACTCAACATGCACAAAAAAATGGAATGATGGGGAGGGGGCAAGGAGGAGAGAGAGACAGAGACAGAGACAGAGACAGAGAGAGACAGAGACAGAGAGAGACAGAGACAGAGAGAGACAGAGACAGAGAGAGACAGAGACAGAGAGAGAGAGAGAGAGAGAGAGAGAGAGAGAGAGAGAGAAGAGAGAGAAACACAGTTCTCCCATAAAAGCAATTAAAATTCCTAGAAGACATAGTTTAAGATGATATCATAAATGAAATGAGTGACTGAGGAAAGAATTGGAAAGGAAATTAGAGCTATGGAGGAAAGACTTGGAAAGAGAATTTTAACAGCTTAACATAAGAGGTACAAAATCTTATCCAAATAACACTCTCTAAAAATTAGAATGGATCAAAGAAGTTTGGAAACAACAGCAAATATTAAAACAAAGTAACAAAAAGAGCCTTTTACATAAAATGTAAAAGGATAGACTAGATTAGAATGAAGAATCCAATGATAGGTTGTTTACAAGAAACATAACATAAAGACTCACACAGAGTTAAAATGAGGAGTTTGAGCAAAATCTGTTATGCCTCAGCTAAAGTTAAGAAAAAAAGGCACAGATGAAAATCATAATTTCAGAAAGGCAGCAGTCAAAAATAAACTTAATTGAAAGAGATAAACAGGGAAACTACATTTTACTGAAAGGTATCATAGACAATGAATTCATTTCAGAATATAATATATGCACCAAATGTCACAGTATCTAAATATTTAAAAATTACAAGGAGAAATAAACAGTAAAAGCTATAGGGAGGAAGGTAGGTGGCACAGTGGATAGAGTACTGGCCCTGAAATCAGGAGGACCTCAGTTCAAATTTGGTCTCAGACACTTGACACTGTGTGACCAATTACCACACACACACACACACACACACACACACACACACACACACACACACTATAATAGTAGGAGGCCTCAATATACCCCTCTAAGAGCTAGATAAATCTAATAAAAATATCCAAAAAAGAAGTTAAGAACCCGAATAGCATTTTTGAGAAGTATGAAATATAGACTTATGATGATTACTGAATGGGAATAGAAGGGAGTACACATATGACTGAACTGTGCAGGACACCTTTACAAATATTAACCATGTATTAGGATATTTAAAAATCTCACAAACAAAAGCAGAAAAGTAATAATATGAAATAGTTCCTTTATTTGCCACAATGCAATAAAATTATATTAAGTAAAAAGCCACTGAAGAATGGATTAAATAACTGCAGATTAAATAACAAGTATAACAATTGCTGTGTAAAAGAACAAATCATAGAAATGATAGGCAATTTCATCAAAGATAATGACAACAAAAAATATACCAAAATTTTGAGGATATAGCCAAAGTAATCCTTAAAATAATATTTATATTGCTAAAGATTTTCATAAACAGAAGACAGAAAGAACAGATTGATGAATTAAGCAGGCAACTAAAAACCTAGAAAACAAAAAAAAATGTAAATCCCAATTAAACACCAAAATAGAAAGCCTGAAAATCAAGGAAGACACTAATAAAATTGAGATTTAAAAACCACTAAATTAATCAATTAAAGTCAGAGCTGTTTTTAAGGAGAAAATGCCAAAAGTAGATAAAACTGATTTGATTTTAAGAAATAAAAGGAGAAAACCAAATTACCACCATAAAAAATTAAAGGTGGGGGCAGTTAGGTGGTACAGTGAATAGAGCACCAGCCCTGGAGTCAGGACTTGAGTTCAAATCTGGCCTCAGACATTTAACACTTACTAGCCATGTGACCTTGGGCAAGTCACTTAACCCCAATTTCCCTGCCTTCCCCCCTCCAAAAAAATAAAATAAAATGAAGGGAGAATTTACAACAAAAAAGAAATTGTGGGTTTTTTAGAAACTATTTTGCCCAACTATATTTGAAGGAAACTGACAACCTAAAGGAAATAGATGAATATTTATTATTATCAAAACCTAAATTAAAAGAACAAAGAATAGAAATTTTAAACAATCTGAACTCAGAAAAAGAAATTTAGCAAGCCATAAAATGAATTCTTAAGAGAGAAAACAGGACCAGATGGATTCATAAGCAAATCCTCCCAAACATACAAAGAAAAAGTAATTCCATATTATACAAACTGTAAAAATAGCAAAAGAAGAGATCCTACCAAATTCTTTCTATGACACAAATATGGTCTTGTTATCTAAATTAGAGGGAGTCAAACCAGAGAAGGAAAATTAAAGACCAATATCTCTAATAGAGATTGATGAAAAAAATTTAATAAAATATTGGCAAAGACGCTACAGCAATATATGACACAGATGATACAGTAGAACTAGGCTAAATATATACAAAAATGCAGGGTTAGTTTAATATTAGGGAAAATATAAACATAATTTTAGTAACAGGAACAACAAAAATTATATAATTATACCAACAAATGCAGAAAAGTCTTTTGACAAAATGTAACATCTATTTTTGTTTTTAAAAAAAAGACATCAAAATACATGAAAATAAATGTATCTTTCTTAATATGCTAAATAGTATAAATCTAAAACCAAATGTAACACCTATGTTAACAGATTAATTAGAGTACTTTTCTCTTTTTTTAATGAATTTATTAGTTTAGTTTCAGTTAACAAGATTCAATTCCACAGTTCCTTGATTTTCAAATTTCCTTTACCTCCCTTCCCCCTCCCCCCATGACAGCATATAGTCCAGTATAGGATCTGCAAATACATTCATATTAGACATTAGTTCAGTTACAAAGGCATATTGTACTAGGTGGGATGAAAAATGGTAAAGAAGAAATAAAACCAAACAATGAAAAGAAAAAGAGAAATTAGTTTGCTTCCATCGGGATTCAAGCTCAGCTCTTTCTAGTTATATCTCTGGATGTCGCATTTCTCTCCTTCATGAGTCTTTCGGGATTGACTTATATTACTGCATTGCTGAGAAGAGTCCAGTCTGTCATAGTTGGTCATCACACATATGATGTGTCTGTGATTGTATACAAATTTCTTCTGATTCTACTCTTCTCACTCAGCATCAGTTTGTATAAGCCTCTCCAGGTAAATATGAAATCCATCTCCTCCTTGTTTCTTATAGCACAATAATATCCCATTACATTCATATACCACAACTTGTTTAGCCATTCCCCAATTGATGGGCACCCTTTTAATTTCCATAAATTAGAGTATTTTTCAATAAGATCAAGAGGGAAGCAAACCTGTCCACTGCCACTATTTCTATTTGACATAGTGCTAAAAATGCAATCTATAACAATGACATAAAAAAAGGTTAAGGGAGCAAATACAGTCAATGAATAAACAAAATTTACCCTTTTGAAGGATGATATTTTAGTATTTATCATCATTTAGAGAACCGTAGAGAGTCAACCAAAAAATTAATTGAATTAATATCTTCAAAAAAGTGTCAGGGTATAAAATAAATGCATGCAAATAATCAACACTTCTATATCATACCAATAAAATGCAGCAGGAAGAAATAGGAAGAGAAATCCCATTTAAAATAACTACAGAGGGGGCAGAGTCAAGATGGCAGAGTAGTAACAGCATTTCCATGCAGCTCCAGCTCCCACCACTTCCAAATTCATGTGAAATGAGACTCTGAACAAACTCTGGAGCTACAGAACCCACAAAATGACACAGAGAAGCTAACCTCCTGCTGAGGATGGAGAAGCCACTGATTAGCCGCACAGCCTGCCATGTTGCAGCTTCAGCTCCTATCCTGAAAACTGTAGGGGGACCCAGTGACCAGTCTGAGAGGTAATCACTCTTGCTTTAATCTTCTTGGATCTGGATTGTGGTCTGGTGTGGAGGTCTTGGGGTGTGTGACCAGCTTGCCAGAGCCTGTGAGGGCTTCAGGGAGGGCACCCAACTAAGACCTCTGGCAGCTGAGAAAACCCCAGCATTTGGGATGGAAGCTCCCCTGGCTGGTGGCAGAGTCCTACTGGGGCAACAAGCCCAAAAGTCAAATAATTGAGTGGCAACATGCCTAGGCAAAGGAAAAAAATAAACAGAAAAATTCAACATTAGACTGCTATTTTAGGGGCAAAGAGGATCAAAGAATGGAACAGGAGGAGGACTGGGAGGTCAGAACTCCTGCACCAAAAGACCCAAATAAAAATTTGAGCTGGTTACAGGCTATAGAGGACCTTAAGAAGCAGATAAGAGGAGGAAAAATTGGGAAGAGAAATTAAAAAGATGCAAGAAAAGAGAGTCAACAGCCTGACTGAGGAAAATAACACCTTAAAAAATAGACTAACTCAAATGGCAAAAGAGGCTCAAAAAGCCAATGAGGAGAAGAATGCCTTAAAAAGCCAAATTTGCCAGATGGAAAAAGAATCTCAAAAGCTCACTGAGGAGAATCATTCCTTCAGAATTAGACTGGAGCAAATGGAAACTAGTGACTTTATGAGAAATCAAGATACTGTTAAGCAGATCCAAACAAATGAAAGAATAGAAAGCAATGTGAAATAAATCATGGGAAAAACCACTGACCTGGAAAATAGATCCAGGAAATATAGTTTAAAAATTATTGGACTACCTGAAAGTCATGATCAAAGAAAGAACCTAGAAGTCATCCTTCAAGAAATTCTCAAGGAAAATTGCCCTGATGTTTTAGATCCAGAGGGCAAAATAGAAATTGAAAGAATCCACTGATCACCTCCTGAAAAAGATCCCAAAAAGAAAACTCCTAGGAATATTATAGCCAGGTTCCAGAATTCCCAGATCAAGGAAAAAATATTACAAGCAGCCAGGAAGAAACAATTTCAATATTGTGGAAACACAATCAGGATAGTGCAGGATCTGGCAGCTTCTACACTGAGGGATCGAAGTCCATGGAATATGATATTCCAGAGAGCAAAGGAGCTGAGATTAAAACCAAGAATCACCTACCCAGCAAAAGTGAGTATCTTGTTTCAGGGGAAAACATGGTCATTCAGTGGAATAGAGGACTTCCAAGCATTCTTGAGGAAAAAAACAGAGTTGAATAGAAAATTTGACATTTGGATACAAGAAGCAAGAGATGCTTGAGAAGGTAAACAGGGAAAAGAAATCATAATGAACTTATCAAAGTTGGACTATTTACATTCCTACATGGAAAAACAATAACTGTAACTGATGAAACTTTTCTCAGTGTGTAAATAGTTGAAGAAGGGTATATGGGCATATGAATACATATGTGAATGTGTGTATATATGTTTACAGGTATACATAGATAGAGGGTACAGGTTAAATTTAATAGGAAGGGATGATACTTAAAAGGTGGAATTAAGAGGTGAGAGAGGAATATAACGAGAGGAGATGGGGAGAGACAGAATGGGATAAACTATCTCATATAGAAGAGGCAAGGGAAAATGGTTACAAGGGAGGAAAAGAACAGGAAGGCAAAAAGGCAAAACCTTACTCTTATTGAATTTGGATCATGGAGAGAATGACATACATACTAAATAGAATATCTCAGTAGCAAGGGGATGATAGGGGGATGATGGAAAGGGAGGTGGGAGGGAAGGGGGGAGGGAAGTTGGAAGCACCCACTTTTGAAAAGGAACAGGATCAAAGTAGGGAATAGACCAAGTGGGAGGTGGGATAAAAGGGAAGGAAATATAGTCAGTCTTTTACAATATATCTACTATGGTAATGTTTACATAGCTACACATGTACAACATATACTGAATTGCTTATCTTCCCAGTAAGCATGGGTGACAAGGGAGGAAGGGAATGAATCTGGAATTCAAAGTTTTAAAACCAAATGTTTAAAAATATATAAATACTATTATTAATACTATTTTACATATAATTGGGAAATAAGATATACAGGCATTGGGGCACAGAGATTCACCTTGCCCTACTGAAAAAGTCAAAGGGGGTATGGGAGAAGATATGGGAGAGAGCAGATGGGATGAGGAGATATCCTGTGGGACTGATATTCTGTGGGGGGGTGGGAAGGGAAAAAATGGGGGAAAATTGTAACTCAAAATCGGGCAGAAATGAATGATGTAAACCAGAAGTTAATTAAGCATTTGGGGAAAAATTAATAAAAAAATTAAATATGAAAAAATAAAATAAAATAACTACGGAACATATGAACTATATTACCTACCAAGATACACAAAAGAACTATAGGACTACAATTACAAAACACTGTTTACAGAACTAAAAGACAAATAAATGAAGAAATATGAATTGCTCATGGGTAGGTCAAATCAATATAATAAAATTTTAATTCTACCTGAATTATTTTATTTATTTAGTGCTACACCAATCAAACTATCAAAGAATTATTTTCTAGAACTAGAAAAGGTAATAATGAAATTCATTTGGAACAACAAAAGGTCAAGAATCTCAATAGAATTTTCATATTATACTACAGGAAGTGTTTATCAAAACAATTTGGTATTATTAAAAATAAAAAGATCAATCAACCAGTGGAAGAGATTAGGTACACAATGTACCAAAGATTAGGTATATGACATACAAAATGCTCCAGTTACTAGGGGAAAGATTAACCATGGAGAAAAACTGCTGAGAAAACTGGAACACAGACTAACAGAAATTTAGGTTTTGACCAATACCTCACACTATCCACCAAGGTAAGCTTCAAATGTAAACATGACTTACCTATAAAAGGTCACATCATAAATAATTAGAGGAACAGACAAGAAATTGTCTTTACAGATCTAAGGACAGGGCAAGAGTTAATAAATAAACAAGGAAGAGAGATGATAATGGAAGATAAAATGGACAATTTTAATTATATAAAATTTAAAAGTTTTTGCACAAACAAATCCAATACAGCTAAGATTAAAAGGGAAACAGTTAACAGGGAAGGAAAAAATATATACAGCAAGTTTCTCTGATAAATGTCTCATTTCCAAGATATATAAGGAATTAATTCAGATTTATAAGAACAAGAGCCGGTTCCCAATTCATAAATGTTGACTGATATGAACAGGCAGCTCTCAAGGACAGAAATTCAAGCTATCTATAGTCATATTTTTTTAAAGCACTACAAATCACTAATAGAGAAATGCAAATTAAAAGAGTTCTGATGTTTCATCTTATACCCAGAAGATTGGCAAAGGTAACAAAAAAAAAAAGGAAAATCACAAATAAAGAGGCTTCAGGAAAACAGGTACATTGGTATACTCTTGGTGGAGTTGGAAATTGGTCCATCTATTCTAGAAAGCAATTAGGAATTATTCCCCCAAAGTTACTAAATTGTGCACTTCTTTTGACTCGACTATACCACTACTAAGCCTTTACCTAAAACAATCCAAAAAAAAAGAAAAGGTCTAAAATGTACAAAAATATTTACAGCAGATTTTTTTTGTAGTGGCAAAGAGTAACCTGAATTGGGAAATGCCTGAAAAAATTATGCTATATTACTATAACAGAATATTATTGTACTGTAAGATATGGAGAGAGAGTTTCCAAGAAACCTGGGAAGATTTGTGTGAACTGATGCAGGTTAAAGTAAGCAGAATAAAGAAAAGAAAGAAGAAGAAGAAGGAGGAGGAGGAGGAGGAGGAGGAGGAGAAGAAGAAGAAGAAGAAGAAGAAGAAGAAGAAGAAGAAGAAGAAGAAGAAGAAGAAGAAGAAGAAGAAGGAGAAGAAGAAGGAGAAGAAGAAGAAGAATTTATACTCTAACATCGACATTACAAAAACAAACATTCTGAAAGATTCAGAACTCTTATCAGGAATTATACCAGAAGATTGATGATGAATAATGCTGCCCACCACAAAACAGAGTAATAGATTGATATGTAGAATGAGAAATGCATTTTTGGATGTAGCCAATGTGAGAATTTGTTTTGCTTGACTAAGCTTATATGATACACAATTTGTTTTGTTTTATTTATTTTTTCCAGTGGTAGGGGGAAAGGTGGGAGGGAGAAAAAATAAGCTCATGACAATTTTTTTAAATACCTAAAAATGGTTTTCCAGACTTTGCCTGAATACTGCCAGTGGAGGGCAGCCACTCCATTTTGGGATACCTCTGGTTCTAACCCCATAATTTTTCAGAACACAAAACTGAAACCCAGGGGTAAGGGAATGATTTCTTCTAGGTCACTTAGTGAATGAGGCCCAGAGTCAGGGTCAAAAGTAGAACACAGATCTCTGGATTCCCAAACTGGACTTCATCCTCTGGTGTGTGTGTGTGTGTGTGTGTGTGTGTGTGTGTGTGTGTGTGTGTGTGTGTGTGTGTGTATGAGAGAGACAGAGAGAAACAGAGACAGAGAGACAGAGACAGAGATAAAGACGGAGACAGAGACAAAGAAATAGAGACAAAGACAGAGAAAGAAGTGGGTAGAGGGACACAGAGACAGAGGCAAGAACAGAAAGAGAGAAACAGAACACAGAGATAGACAGATGGACATAGGGACCTGTATTCAAATTTTGCCTCTACAAATTACAGCCTTGGACAATTTAATCACTCTGGGTCTCAGTTTCCCCATCTATGAGAGGCAGGACTAGATAATCTCTAAGTTCCCTTTCAGCTCTAAACCTATCATCCTGTATGATTTTCTCAACAACTCAGAGGAATGATGTTTACAAAGGGCTTTTAGGCAGCTGTGTGGTGTGGTGTTGACAGTTGGACCTGGAATCAGGAAGACCTAAGTTTAAGTTTAACCTCAAACACTATTACCTTTGTGACCTTGGGCAAGTTATTTTAGTCACTGTCTGCCTCAGTTTCCTCATCTGTAAAATGAGAATAATAATAGTATTAAACTTCTCAAATGAGATGGTGTTTATAAAGCCTTTGCAAATCTCTATATAAATGCTATTATTATTTCGGGAGGCAGTGTGGCAAGGGGGAAAGGGCACTGTCTCAGGGGTCAAAAAAGCTTTCAAATCCCATCTCTGGTGCTTACTGCCTGTTGTTTAACCTCTCTTGGTCTCAATTTTCTCATTTATAAAAAGAGAGGGTTGAAACAACTTGCCTCTAAGGTCCCTTTCTGCTCTAGACCTAGGGTCCTATTTTGACAAAGCCCTTGACACACCTTATCTAATCCTCATATCAACCCTATGAAATAAATACCAATGTTACTATTATCCCATTTTACAGATAATGAAACTGATGTTCAAAGAAGTTAAATAACTTGCCTGTAATCACACAGCTAAGTTGAGTACCCCAGGTGAGATTTAAATGGAGGTCTCCTCCCTCCAACTCTAGTATTTTTCTCACAACCCTGTGCCGCCTCTCTAGGGACTGAGGATTACATAACCATAGATATGGGATCATAAGGGAAAAGGAGAGATAGATGAGCTTTAGCCCTAGGGAAAAAAATTCTCTGATCCCAATTTCCCTATCTACAAAATGAGTGGAGCCCACCAGATGATTTTTAAAGTTTCTTCCAGTTCTGACATTCTGCTTTATGGTCCCAGAATTAGTGTCAGAAAGGAAGAGATCTCCTAAGTCATCCAGTCCAACTCTTATCTGAAAAGAGATGCCCTTGCCAACATGTAAATCCAAGCTCTGCTTGACAGCTCCAATAGTCTGTGTTCAATATTTTCATTTCCCTTCCAGCTCTGGCCTGAATTCTAAGGTCTCTTCCAGCGCTAATGTTCTATGTTCTATGTTCTATATTCTAAAGTCCCTTCCAAGTCCAGTAGTCTATTGGGGGAAGGGACTACTCCTTCCTAGGATTTATAATTGAGAGGAAACAAAAGTTTAATCTGACATTAACCCTAGAGTTTTGGAAAGCAGGTTACAAAAGGGAAAGACAGTTAGGATCCCATGGACTAAAATGGTTCAAAGGAGGTCAGTCCAGGAGGAATGTGACATGCACATGAATGAAATTCTAGAGGCACAAAGGAAAATAATTCCAATCAGGAGGGGGAAATGGGATTTACCTAAAGACACCCATGTAGACACACAGGAAACTCGACAACTGATTTGGGTTACTTTTTTTTTTCATTAAAATTTTTTTCAATCAATAAAAATTCTTTCTCTCCCTTACACACCTAACCCCATTTAGAAAACAAAACCAAAATTTCTGTTACAAGCATGTATAGTCAAGGAAAACAAATTTCTGCACTGAACACATCCAAAAATAATCTACATTCTTCTTCATCCTTCCTTCAGGAAACCTGTTTCAGCATGAGTCCTCTGGAATCATGGTTGGTCATTTCAATGATCAGAATTCCTAAGTCTTTCAAAGTTGTTTGTCTTTACAATTTTGTTGTCATTGTATAAACGGTCTTTCTGGTTCTGCTCACTTTACCATTATATATCAGCTCATTCAAGTCTTCCCAGGTATCTCCAAAACCATCCCCTTCATCATTTGTTACAACACAATACCACTCCATCACATTTATATACCATAACTTGTTCAGCCATTTCCCAATGGATGGGCATTCCCTCGTTTTCCAGTTCTTTCCCACTGTAAAAAAGAACCTCTATAAACATTTTGGTACATCCTTAGACCCACTCGTGGGATCTGAATTTCATAGGGGCTGTTTGCTTGATACAAGCACAGGGCCTATAACTGCTTCTTATCTAGAATGCCACTGCTAGGCCCTGGGATCCTCTTCAGTTCACCCTAAATAAGTGACCCAGAACTGAGTAATGAACATCAGAGTTGCAGGATGGCATGTCTTACTCTACTGTACACAAGTTCAGGCACCTGTCTGGTCTCTCTGGGACCTTTTCCTGCCATGGTGCACACTCCTCCTCTGTTAGGACCCGGCTTTCAGGGCAGACATCAAACTCACCTCTCCAGCCGCCTCTGAGGCACTCCAATCGCCTTCCGAGATTCTGGTCGCCCTACTGCGACCCTTATGGTCGCCTCACCGCAACCCCTCGGAGAGTTCCTTTCCCAGTTGCCCCACTGCGACCTCTGGTTCGCCCCCACGAACCCCTTGGGGGAGCCTGCTCCTCCCAAACAGACAAAGGAGTCCTGACACCAAGATGTAATGTCTTGCCGTTTAATCTCTTTCTCGTTTACAATCCCCTCTTCTCTCCCTCCTCCTCCTTTCACCTTGCCTCCCTCCTTTTAGCTCCTTTCCCCTCCCCCGACTCTGTTCTCCCACATGCCTCAGCAGTAGCAGGCTTTCTCATGGCAGGGGAGTGCTCCCCTGTTAGCAGCGCATACTCAATACCCCAAAATCACAGGGGAGAATACACGCCCAGGTGCCTCCAACCCTGCTTGAGTTGCTCTGTCCTTTGCCTGAGTTTTCCGTGGGTTCTCAGAGTTTGGGTAGAGTCTTAAAGGGCCCCAACCCTCCTCCTGAGCTGGAATGTTCCTCATTACATACTCCTGACCAAAACCTATTCCCGGGGTCCTCAGACCTCTCTATCTGTCCTTTTATAGATCTGGGCTGAAAAAAAAAGTGAGTGCGATTTTTTTCTTGGGTTTCCCAATCAGTATTTGATCCGGTTTGTTTTATAAATCTGTTTGGAGGAGTTGTGGGAGTGGGGGGAGCTCTCTGCATGTTTCCTTGCTTCTCCACCATCTTGGCTCTGCCTGCCACTGGCATTTTCAACAACTAATATCTCATTTTACCTTAACCCTAACATCCTGTCATATAGGTACATATCACAGAAGTGAAAACTGAGGCTTAGGGAGGATTTCCCCAATGTCATTTGGTCATTTGATAGCAGAGCCAGATTTAGAACTGAAGTTTTCTGACTTCCAGACCAAAGCTCTTTTTCCCAACTTGGATTGAAATAGAAATGTACAGAATATGAAAACGTGATCAGTTAAGACAGCATGAATATGTCATTACTGTTTTTCAGTCCATCTCAGGTTTTCTTGGCAAAGACACTGGAGTGATTTGCCATTTCCTTCTCAAGCTCATTTTATAGATAAGGAACTGAGACAAAGTTAAATGACTTGTCCAGGGTCACACCGAAAGTGTCTGAGGCCACATTTGAACTCAGGAAGATGAGTCTTCCTGACTCCAGGCCCAGGCCTTTACCCACTATACCACCTAGCTGCCCCAAGAACATATCATGGTCCTACAAAACAAGAGTGTCAGGAGTACTAAAGTTAAGAAATAGCTGAGACTGGTGAGTGGAAGCTATGAACAACAAGGAAAAGGAGTCTGGTTTTTATCTTGATTTTAGCAAAATTGAGAGGAAAGTGAAGATCAAAAGATAGACTATAAAAGTTCTGAGAATCCTTATGTCAGTTCCTACTCTCACAGATGGGACTTATGTTCCAGAGGAAGGCTATATATTTCTCTGAAGGTTGTAGGCTGACCCTGAGGAGTCAGGGGTGATATTCTAATGCTGTCACCTTGAGCCCCCACCAGAGTATTTCCCCTCAAGATTTATCAGTTTAATATATTTAATCAGACAGCTTTAAGTACCTTTTAGAAGGGAGTATTTACTAAGGTCATCCAATTTAATGACAGTTTGTACAAAACATCCCCCAGAAGTTTATGACATACTCTCCCACATGAACATGTAGAATCCAGGCTTAGTGAGCACCTGTCACAAAGTAGTAATGCCAAGCTTCTGGATGCTGGAAATCATTCCCCCACTCATGGGATGCTCAGGAAGCTCCTCTTAGGCTTGATGTCTCTTTACTGGGCAACTTGTGGAGCCTTCAAATGAATCTATATTCAGTGTGTCTTTTGCTCCCAGAGAAAACAATGTCATCAGTTGGTCAAGAATGCTGCTAGAGGGGCGGCTAGGTGGCACAGTGAATAGAGCACTGATCCTGGAGTCATGAGGACCTGAGTTCAAATCCGACCTCAGTTCAAATCCGACCTCAGACACTTAACACAAAAAACTAGCCTGGTAACCTTGGGCAAGTCATTTAACCTCAATTGCCCTCCAAAAAAAAAAAACAAACCCAATATGGATAATATGGAAATCTGTTTTGCTTGATTTCACATACATAACTGATATCATATTGCTTGAGCAGGAGAACAGTGTACGTAGTAACAGCAACATTGTATGATGAACAATTGTGAATGACTTAGCTTTTCTCAGCAATACAATAATCTAAGACAATTCCAAAGGACTCATGAGGAAAAATGTTGTCTGCATTCAGAGAAAGAACTGATGGAGTCTAAATGCAAATTGAAGCATACTATTTTCACTTTATTTTTTATGTGTTTTTTTTCTTTTGGTGTGTTCCTTCTTTTACAACATGACAAATATGGAAATATGTTTTACATGATTGCACATATATAATCCACATCAAATTGCTTACCATCTTAGGGATAGAGGAGGTGAGAGAGGAAGGGAAAAAAACTGGAACCTACAATTTTTTAAAATGAAAGTTAAAATTTGTCTTTACATATAATTGGAAAAAAGAAAATACTACTAAAAAGTAAAAAAAAAATAAAAATCATATACTCCTTGCCTTCTCAATGGGGGGGGGAGGGAGAGCAGAAGAAGGGAGGGAGGGAATTCAGAACTAAAAAAATTTTTTTGTAATTAATGCCGTAAATAAATAAATAATAAGTTTATTTAAAAGAAAAATAAATCCTAGCTAACTCCAAGTTTTTTATACAATATTCACAGGGTATAAAGAAATCTCTTGGGGTGGCTAGGTGGCACAGTGAATAGAGCATCGACCCTGGAGTCAGGAGGACCTGAGTTCAAATCCAGCCTCAGACACTTAACACAAAACTATCTGTGTGACCTTGGCCAACTCACCTAACCCCAGTTGCCCTGCCTTCCTCTTTCTAAAAAAGGCAAAAAAGAAAAAAAAGAAATCTCTTAACCAACAGGGACAGACTTCCCTCTGAAGTCATTTTGTTACATGGAAAGGTTTTCAAAGACTTCAGATTTAGCCTGAAGCCTATGATGGATGGACTGATATGGGTTCTCATTGAGTGGGGATAGAGTGGTTTCAACTTCATCCTTACAAAAGAAAAGGTATTACCTTTGCTTGGGGTGGATAGGACTAACAACCAAGAAAAAAGATAGTTTGATTCTTCTTTTCCCTCTGTTTGTTTTCTTTGTCCAGAAGAATGACCTTTGCACAGTAAAGAACAGAACAAAAATGGCTGACAGGCTAAGTACTATGGCTTACCAAAGGAAGGGGTTCTTAACACCTGGTTGTCCATGATGAGTTCAAGTCACCTGGTCCATAATAACTACATCCTTAGGTGCTAAAATGACTGGCAGATATGATGGATGAGCCATTTTCAGTGACATCTGAAAAAATCATGGAAAAACAGAAGAGGTACAACCACGTCAGAGAAAGAACTAATGTCCCAATTTTCAGGAAAAAAGGAAGAGAAAAGAGTCTGCAAACTAAAGGTCAGTCTTTGTGATGGAGATTCCTGGGAGAATTCTAGAATGGATCTTTGAAGAGCTTGGTTGGCAAACATTTAAAAAGGGAAGAAGTAAGCACTAAGAGCCTGGCTTCAGCAAGGCAAGCCCCACTTCCTTTTTTGATGGGATTACTAAACTGGTAGATAAGTTAATTTCTTTGAATGTGGATTTTAGCAACGTTTTTGATAAAATATTTCATACCATTCTTGGGAATAATATGGAAGATGGGAACTAAGCAATCATATAGTTCTTTGGCTGGCCAGGCTCTCATACGTGTTGATGGTTCATTGTTAAGGTGACAGGTCTCCCGGGAAGGACGCCAAGGACTTGTGCTTGGTTCTGTACTATCGAACATTGTTATCTGTGCTATCGAACGTTGATTAAAGACATAGGCAAGTATGCTCACCAAATCTGAAGATCACACAAAGCTGGGAGGGAGAGCTAGCACACTTGATGACAGTCAGGATCCCAAAAGATCTTGACAGACTAGAGCAGCAGGACTGAACCTAATAAGGTGAAATTCAATGAGAAATATATAATTACAGAGCCACAGAATTGGAGGATTAGAAAGAACCTCAGCAACCATCTAATCCAACCCAGAAAGAATCCCGATCATAACACACCCAGTCTCTGTTTCAAGACCTCCAAGAAAGAGGAACCCACCATATCTCAAAGCAAGACATTTCATTTTTGGACAACTCTAATTGAAGGGGCAACTAGGTGGTGCAGAGTTTGGTGCAGAGTGCTGAGTTTGGAATCAGGAAGACCTGAGTTCAAATCCAGCCTCAGACACTGTGACCCTGACCAAGTCACTTAACCTTGTCTGCCTCACTTTCCTCATCTGTAAAATGAGCTGGAGAAGGAAATGGCAAACCACTCCAGTATTTTTGCCAAGAAAACCCTAAATGGGGTCACAAAGAGTCAGATACAACTGAAACAATCAAACAATAATTGTTAGGGACTTTTTCCTGACATAGAGTGTAAACTTGCCTCTTCCTAACTTCCATTCATTGTGCTATTCTCTGGGGCTAAACAGAACAAGTCTAATTCCTCTTCCACATGACAAAATACCTAATAATTTAATTAATCATTTACTAATTAATCATTTAATGCTTAAAATACTTGAACACATCTAGCTCCCTGGTTCTCCACCCCAGCCTTCTCTTCTCCTTGCTAAACCATGTCTAGTTCCTTCCACAGATCCCCATTTATAGTGGACTCAGAGGCCTTCACCACCCTGATTGCCCTCCTCTGGACATTCTCTAGACATATGAATAGAGACCCAGAACTGAGCCCAATGCTCAAGATGAGATGTGTCAAGAAGAGAATGCAGTAGGATTATCACCTCCCTGTTCCTGGAAGCTGTGCCTTTCCTATGTAAATTGCATTAGTCTTTTTGGCTACCACATCACCCTGCTGACTCATATAGAGTTTGCAGTTGGCTAAAACCCCCAGATCCCTTTCTGAATAACTGCCATCTACCCATGCTTCCCCATCTTAAATTTGTGGCATTGAATTCTTTGTGCCCAAGTGCAAGCCTACTGAATTTCATTTTATTAGATATGGTGCAGTGTTCAAGCCTGTTGAATATCTATCATTATTGGGGTACAAAGAGAAATCAACTTTACAAGTAAAAGATATGGAAAGGTTTATCTAAAAAAAGAGCTGGGGGTTTCAGTGGACTGCAAGCTCAGTATAGGTCAGCAAGGCATTGCAGCAGCTTAAAAAACTAATTCAATCCTGGGATACATTTAAAAGGGTGGAGTCTCCAGGAATTGGGAAGTGATAATCCCACTGTCCTCTACCCTCTTCAGGTCTTGTCTGGGAGCATTGGGTTCAGTTCTGAGGACCACAGTTTGAGAAGAACATTAGGAAGCTGGCAAGAGGAAGACAACCAAGATGATGAAAGGCCTTAAATACTTGTCCTATGAGGATCAACTGAAGAAATTCAGGATGTTTAGCCTTGAGAAGAAAGGACAGGGAAATATGACATCTGTGTTCAGGTATCTCAACAGCAACTATGTACAAGAAGGATTATAGTTGTGTGGGTAGACATTTCGAAAAGGCCAGTTTAAGCCTGATGTCAGGAACAGCATCCTAACCATTCGAGCTATCCATGAGTGGGTTGAACGTCCTTTAGATGGAGCAGGTTTCTACTCCTTGGAGGTCTTCAAGGAGAGGTTAGATGATCACACTCCAGTATGTTCCACTGAGGATTAGTACTATTTGGATTAGATGGCCCCTGACATCCCATTTCTCAAATTTTGCATTTCTCTAAGTATATTACTCCCCCAACCTGGCTCAGCAATCCAATGCCCCATTTCAGGGCTCCCCTACTGGTTTGGTCTCTCCGAGGTCCCATCTGTCTTCCCATTCTTCCATCTGCATGATACCAAGCCCTGGGTCCCTTCTCTGTCCTAAGGTGTTCCCCCTCCCGCTGGAAGCAATCATTGAGATCATCTAATATAAGGATAGGGTCAATCCCTTCACTGCAAATTATAGTTTTAGGGAGTTGCCTGGGACCCTGAGAGGACAAAAGACTTGGCCATGGTCACACAACGAGGAGATGTCAGAAATGGACTTGAAGTGGGGAGGAGGGGTGGCGCAGTGAATAGAGCACTGGCCCTGAAGTTAGGAGGACCTGAGTTCAAATATGACCTCAGACATGGAACACTTACTAGCTGTGTGACTTTGGACAAGTTACTTAGCCCCAATTGCCCTGCCTGCCCCCCTCAAAAAAAAAAAAAGAAAGAAAGAAAGGACAAGAAATGAACTTGAACTCAGGTCTTCCTGGCTCTGAGGCCAGCTTTCTGTCCTCTAAGTCATGTTGCCATTTAATATAGCCTCCTTACTTTTAAAGATAAGAAAAATGAAACTGAGAGGTTAAGTGATTTACCCAAGGTCATACAGTAAATAAAAGAACAGGGTAGACCTATCCCTTAGATCACAGACTTTGCAGAGACACTAAATGGATAAAAACCTCATAGCCAGAGTAGACCAGGGGAGAAGAGACAGCGGAGCAGAAGGGGCCTGGTGTGGCTCAGGATACTCCTTAAATTGCATCTGTTACAGATGGCTAATCTACAGTGTGGGATCCCAGGGCCATGAAGAACAGAGAGTCTTCCAGGCCTAACAAAATTCTCTCTTCCTTCCACTCCAACACACGCATAGAGGCCAAAGTCAGCCATCCTCTAGGGTGACCTGTAGCAAAGGTCTAATGACTTTCCTGGGTCATCTGAGCCTGCCAATCACAGGGTGGCCCTTCCGGCTCTACCTTTGCCCCACAGGGCCCAAGGACCACTGAGCTAGCCAAGCCCAGTGGTGTTTCAGAAACTTACTCTAGTCCAGAACCTTACTAGGGTGAGTCATTTTCCATAGATGGAGAACCAGTTTGAAGAGGAGAAACAACGACCACAGAGAGACCAAAGGAAAAATACCAAGAGAACTAGCAGAAAACAGAAAAAGTGAAAGGGAGGGGAAAGAAAAGATGGGAAGAGTCAAAGACAAAAACTTTTCTCAGGAATTGCCAGCATTCCTGACTCCCAGGTGCAGTGCGGAGGAGAGCGGTGTGTCCCGGGAGCTGTCCCAACATTCCCGGAAAACTTCTATCCTTAGAGTCTTTGTGGGGATGGAGGGGAGGAGGGGGAAAGAGTGCAGTTTCCATGATAACATCACAGTGGCCCGGCAAAGGGGGCGGAGCGGGAGGGGAGAACCTCAGTTAGGAGCTGAATCTAGTTGTAATCTGTCTTCCCCTCTCTCGAGGAAGGGCAGGGGGAGGGGGCGGGCAGGTCAGAGGGGAGTGCAGCGTAGGAGGGATGTGCAGTGTAGGAGGGTAAGCCCAAGGGAGTCTGCGTCCCTGCTGCCCCATTGCCAAGGTAGATTACCAGCAGGACGAACTCCGACTAGGGCTGTGAACAGAGTTTCAGGTTCGAATTCGATCACTGCTTTATACTATGTAACTCCAGGAGACCCTCGACCCCTCTCTCGGCCCCATTCCCCTTTCCAGTTGCTTCCTGAAAGAGTAGACTAGGAAAGGAGAATCAGGAAACTTCAACGCCAGTTTTCTCAGTGAACCCCCGAAAAGGAGCTCTGCACATCTTGCCCGGTTTTTCTGGCGGTCCCAAGGACTAGAGGGAGGGTTAACTTGAAGGCTAAGGGCAAGCCCGCCTTATAGTTGGGAGTGGGGGGCGTTGGGGAGGGGAAACAACCCCGCCCACACTCCTGCCCTCCCCATTGGCCAGGCTATGGGGCCCCGCCCCCCCTTGCTGTCCTTGGGCTGGGAGGTGGTGGGAGTGGGGAGGGTGCTCCAGGAGAGAGTTCCTATAAGGCTGGCAAAGCGCGTGAGGCTCTAGGGAGCTAAGTCTGGGGTCTAGCAGGGGTGGGGACAGCAGAGGAGACGAAGGTGCAGAAGTACCCAACTGACCGCCTGACAGCCATGCTGGAAGTAGGAGATCCCTCAGGGGTTGCCGGGCAGGTACTAGACCCAACGCGGTCTCTGAGAGAGTTCGGGAGGGGTACGGTTCGGTAAGACGCGCTGTGGCAGTGCAGAGAGAGGAAGGATGGAATCTTAGGGCGCCTGGGGGAGCAGGGGCTGGGGCGCGAGCGCCTGTGCAGAGGGTTTGGGGAACCTCTGGGGGAGGGCAGGCGGTGTGGGTAGATGGCCCAGTCAATCGGCCCTTGGCCCACTTGGCTGACCCGGGAAACCCAGTTGGGCCCTTGCCAAAGAAGGGGAGATCACTAACCCATGCACCCAACGAAGGGGAAGGGGGGAGGTAAGGCAAAGATCAGAGCCCCAGAGATTCCCCCACCCCCAGGAAGCCCCTCAAAAGGCCGCTGGGTAGACTAGCCCTTATCCCTACCGGTCTCTCCCCACCTCCCCCCTCCCCCCGCCCTGCCCTGTGCCTAGGGGCAGTGTGGTACAGTGGAAAGCCCGAGCCTGAGAGAGAACCCAGAATCCAAACTCCATTTTTGATGCTTGCTACCTTTGTGAGCCTCCCTGGGTCTCAGTTTCCTCACTTGTAAAGTGTGGGGAGGGATTGATTCTGAGGTTTGATTCTAGCTCTCAGTAGATGATCTTTCTTCCCCTGTCCCCAAGGTCTTCTACCTGCTTCCACATTCCTTCCCCATTGACTTCCCCAGCTTGATTCCTTATCCCCTTTCTCCTGGACTGTCTCTAGTTACCTTTCCTTGGTCCCCTAGGCTCCCCCTAGTACCCCTCTTGGAGCAGCTAGGTGACACAGTGAATAGAAAGCACTGGCCCTGGAGAGGAACCGAGTTCAAATCCAGCCTCAAACATTAGCTCTGTGACCCTGGGCAAGTCACTTAACCCTGATTGCCCTCCCCCCCAAATAAAAGTCTAGTACTCCTCCTCTTCCAGAGTCTAGGATGGGGAGTCAGAGGACCTGGGTTCCAGTTATGATTGTGCTACTTTCCAGATGATGATCTTGGGCAAATCAGCACCTGCCAGAGCCTTGGTTTGTCATACATAAAATGGCAATTTTCTAGGCCCCTGAAAGTCCTTCCAGCTGTGAATTCTAGATCCAGTAAACACACCTCCTCTTGCCTCTCCCCCTTACCTTGCCCCACATCTGCTGACCTCTCCCCCTACCTCAGACCATCTTATCCAGTCCTCCCATCTCCTCTCTCCCATCCTGCCTCTTCCAATGTCCTCTCATTACCAAGATGGGTGGCTGAGCTAAGGGCCAAGGAGGGAAGGAGGAGCAATGGGAAATGCAATGCCCATGGACAGCTGTCCAGCTACCATCTTCCAGTTTTCCCTTACCAGGAAGCCACAAACTGCCTCTTGACACTAAATAGGCCAGATTCTGGAAGCTCCAAGGCCACTGGATACCCTTTCCATTTCCTGGGGTTCTAACGGAACTCTGGGCCCATGGTCTCTGGGAAATACCTTGGGCTACCACTATCCAAGACATCATTCAACATCCTGTCCCAACCAGAGGAGATAGTAGGATAGATACAGTGGAGGGAATCCTGGACTAGAAGTCTAGGTCAAGTCCCAGCCCTGCCTCTGACTGGCTGTCAGACTCTCTAAGCAGCCCACCCCCACCCCAAACCTCTCCCACTCCATTTCATCCCACACCTCTCCATTCCCAACATTCCCAACCTCCAAGTCTAACCTTAGCATTTTTCCTCCTGGGTTCTGTATGTAATCTCTCTTACTCTAGTAAGACAGACTGGAGGTTTCTCTCTGTCTGTGTGTGTGTGTGTGTGTGTGTGTGTGTGTGTGTGTCTTTCTCTGTCTCTCTCTGTCTCTTTCTCTCTCTGTCTCTGTCTCTCTGTCTCTGTCTCTCTGTCTGTCTCTCTCTCTGTCTCTCTCTGTCTCTTTCTCTCTCTGTCTCTGTCTCTCTCTCTCTCTCTCTCTCTGTCTCTCTCTCTCTCTCTCTCTCTCTCTCTCTCTCTCTCTCTCTCTCTCTCTCTCTCTCTCTCTCTCCCCCTCTCAGTTCAGAGCTTTGGACTAGGTTAGATAACAGTTAATAAAGAGCTTCCTTCAAATCCTTTTTTCAAATAAACAGGATCTAAAACTCAATTGACTAGCCCCATGCCTTCCAAAGCATTTTCTTAGTCAGTCTCTCTAGGTGGAGCAAAGATGATTAACCCCATTTTTTTTAGAGGAGGGGACCAAGGCCCAGAGAGAAGGGGCTTGCCCATTGTCATGCATAGTGAATCAGAGGCAGAGCTAAGATTAGGTCTCAGGTCTCTTGATTCCCAGCTGGAACTTCAGGGATGTAACTTGGACTTGACTGTGGAGTTTAAAATTAAAAAGGTAGGGGGTCCAAGAATGAGACTGTTCAGTGCATGGGAGAAATGAGGGTGATCTCATTGCACAACACCAAACTGATTATCCCACCATGGGGATGATTTTGCCACTCAATACTAACTCAATACTAACCTTTTGTCTCCCAGGGTGACTCCTTGGCCTCCGTGTCAAAAGAAGAGGAACAGCAGCCTTGTTCTGCCCCAGTGGAGGAGGAGGAACAGCCCCAGGCCCAGGGTAAGGTAAGTAAAGCCTGGATTACTTCCAGGAGTGGCTGTCCCAAAAGGCTGGCCAGGGGAGCAGGGAGAAGCAGAGTCTCGTCTCCTCCAGCCAGTCCTCTCCATCCTCCTTGGCAGAATGAGCTCTAGTTTCCCTATCAAATGATATAATATTTGTAAAGCATTTAGCACCTATTCAACAATTGCTTTTTTTTCCCTCCTTCTTCCCTTCTCACTTAGAGCCACCTGCTCTTCCTCTACTAATAGTCTTAAAACCCCCTGCCCTGCTGGGGGTGGGGCGGGGAGTGAGAACCTCATTTTCAGCACCTGGGGAAGTGTGGTGCCTCTGACAGCCCTGCCTTCTCCCTTCAGAACCTGGTGAGCCGAGTGGCCAGTCTGCCTCTGGTCAGTACAACCTGGGCCAGGGCATCAGCCGCATACAGCTCTGTGAAGGAGAAACACCCATATCTAAACTCTCTGTGTGACGTGGCTGAGTGGAGCCTTCAGAGCCTAACCACCAAAGCTGCCCAGAAGGCCCAGCCCATCCTCAGCCTGCTGGAGCCGCAGAGTGAGTGTCCCGGGATCTGGGCTCCTCCTGGGCACCTTCAGTGACCTATCCCATTTTCCTCCAGGGGTCCCTCTTGAGTCTGACTGCTTCCTTCAGCCCTCTCCTCTCTCTCTCCCACTGACCCTAAGGGTGCCAGCTTTCTATGCCTGAGTGGCCAGCACTGGCCACTCAGGACCCCCAGAACAAGGTCTGTTCCCTTACTCCTACTTTCCCCCTTTCCTCCTCTCCTCCCTCTCCTACTCTCTTCCCCTCTTTCTCCCTTTCCCTCTCCCCTTCTCTCTTCCTTTCTCCCTCTGTCTTCCTACCCTCATCTCTTTCCACGACATGCACACACAGACACCGGCTTGAATGTTCCTTCTACACTTGTGTGCATACTCAAGCTCTGCCCACTTTCCTGGCACATCCAGATCCCTGCCTCCTTTCTTTCAGTTCAGACCTCAGACCTGGCCACCATTCATTCCCTTGAGTTGCCCTTCTACAGTCCATTCCCTTGCTTACTGGCCTGTGTGACAGGGCCCTCTTGCCCATTCAGGCATGAATATGCCCCCTCCCATACTGCAAGAGGCAGCTGGGACCAAGAGAAGGATGGGGGTAGGGGACCCCCAGATGAGATAAGGAGAAGAGCCTCAATAGGGAAGAGATTCTGGGGGGAACAAAATCATCCTGCAAGACTCTGGGTACTGCCTGTGGGGCCCCGCCAGGCAGCTGGCTACTGCTCACAGGTGACCTTCAGCCTACTTTGGGAAGTAGACATCACCTTGGCATTTGCGGTGACCTTCAGATTTGGGCCCTGTGGGAGGGGGAGGGTGGGAGGGTCCGTGCTCAGCCTCAGCTCAGAGTGCCCCCTGGAGCTTTTCCTTCTGAACCCTAACTGGCTCCCATAGTACCTGCTGCCTAGGCTTCACCAACCCAGAAAGTCCTAGCCCTTCAACTCGCCCCCTTCCCTAAAGGGACTATGCCTGTCTTTCAGACTCTCTGTGTCTCTTGGAGCCTCTGTCCATCTGTCTCTGTATGAATCTGTCTCTGTTGATTCAAACTCTACAAACATTTAAGTGCCTACTCTGTGTAAGGGTCTGCTTCTCCTGCCTGTTCCTTTGTCCCTCTGTCTTCAGACAATCTGCTCCTCAACACCTCAACACCCCCAGAGATACAAAGATGAAAAATGCCACAGTCCCTGCCCTCCAGATAGGACACATGAAAATAAGCCCGACACAAGTGATAAAGGCACAGGAGAGACCCAGCCCAAGTGGACTGAGAACATTCTTGAAGCAAACAATGTTATTAGCTGGAGCAATCAGGAGAAAAGCTTCCCAGAGAAGGAGGTGGCAAATGATCCTAGGAAAAACAGGACTGCAACAGGCAGAAACAAAGAGGGCCTGGGACCACAATCTATGTAAATGGGGATTGGAAGGCTATGAATGCCAAGCTGAGGAAGGAGAAAAGAGGGAGAAAGTAGTGGGGCATGGACTGTGGAAGGCCTTGAAGGCCAGACTTTGAAAGGTCTCAAATGCCAAGCTGGAGAAGGAACTTGGACTCTGACAATAGGGAGACACGAAAGATGTTTTGAGCAGGAGAATGTCATGGTCAATTTGTGAATTAGAGAGGTAATTTTGGGGCAGCTAGGTGGCGCAGTGAGTAGAGCACTGGCCCTGAAGTTGGGAGGACCCGAGTTTAAATCCAGCCTCAGACACTTAACACTTACTAGCCGTGTGACCTTGGGCAAGTCACTTAACCCCAATTACCCTCCAAAAAAAAGCAAAAAAAAAAAGGTAATTTTGAGACCAGGTAAGCCTACTGTGTGCAATCATAGCTCTTTTGGAGCAGTTCACCCTGGAACTAATTCAAACTGCTCAAATATCAACTTCATGGTGCAGTGGGGGAAAAACATTTATTCAGCATCTGCTAAATGCCAGTCACCAAGCTAATATTATCTCCTCAAAGCAACCTTGAGAGGGAGATGCTATTATCATCCCCTACTATCATTCCCTGTTTTACATTTGAGGAAACTGAGGCAAACAGAGGCTATTAAATGACTTGCCCAGAGTCATATAGCTCATTACTGTCTGAGGCCAGATTTGAACTCAGGTCTTCCTGACTCCAGGGGCTCTCTCCACTGCATCATCAGCTGCCTGAGTACTGGATCTGGATTCATAAGAGCCAAGTTCAAAATCCCAGCTCTAATCACCTGTGTGACCTTAGGCAAGTTCCTTCCCCTCTCTGGGCTTGTTCTCTCCTCATCTATAGAAAAAAATAAAAAGATTGGGCTGGATGATTTCTTAAGGTCCTTTCCAGCCCTAAAGTTTGGATTCTATGAAATAATTCCCCTAAATAGGTCAAACTCACCAGGAAATTCTGTAATAGACATGTTATCAATTTGTCCAGTCTTGCTACGATTTCTTTTGTAGCTCGTTTCATTTGTAGAGTCCAAGCTTGGGAAGCTGAAGCAGAGAAGAAAAGTGGGTTGGTGTCAGTATGAGCAGTCAGTGATTCAGTTAGTGCTCAAACATCCTTAGAATTTGCTTCCTCTTGCTCTGTCTGTCTCTGTCTGCCTCCACTTCTTTCTCCAGCTCTCAGTCTATATGTCAGTTTCTCAGTGTGTGCAAGGAAAGCATGTGTCTCTTTGCCTCTTCTCTTTCTGACTCTTTAAACAGAGTTGTGCCTAGCCTTCTGACAAGTGACAAGACACATACCTTGCAATCAGCTTTCTTTTCTTTTCCTTTCTCATCTTTCTCTTTTCTTTTTGAGACTAGGTTTCCCTTTTTCACCAAGTAGGAAATAACGCAGTAGCCAATCATATGCTCTGTCCCACTACTGACCTTCTCCAAGCTTTGACCAACTCCATTTCTGAACTGGCCTGGTTTGCCCTTCCTGAGATGGGCTGGTGACTGCCCACTCCCAGGAACTCCTCATCCTGGTGCAGCCTTAGTGCAAATATGCAAACGCTGCAGCCCAGAACTCCCAAGTTCCCACTCATCCACCAGCCTCAGTCTCCCTAATAATAGGGATTACAGGTGTATCCAAACACCCCCACTCTCCACTCCCACCCCAACCAACACTTTAAAGATCACTTCCATTGCAAGGGAGGGGGAAAAGACTACCCCCTTGTGGACAAAGAGATCTTGGGCTCTGGGATACAAGGGGCAATGGGGAGTAGGGTGTGTTAGAGAGGGTGTTGTTACCTAATAATTGCCAGTTTTAACCAATTGTTTTGTTTTGAACTTTTCTAACTACCAAAGGAGTACAAGGGTTGTCCTCTAACAGCTACAGCTACCCTGCCCTCACTCCAGCTCTATGGATGTGCGTGGCTCGGTATATGTCTCCCCCTGAATTCATGTGTCTGTCTCTCCAGTTACTTCAGTGAATGAATATGCCTGCAAGGGCCTGGACAAGCTGGAGAAGAAGTTGCCCTTCCTCCGGCAGCCCTCTCATGAGGTATGCTGGGATAAGTAGGGAGATGTTGTGCCATGTAGAGAAGGTGGGACACAAGAGGGGGTAGGGTTTGAAAATAGGAAGTGGGGAGCTCCCATGATGATGGGGCAGGGAATTAGGAGTCCTTGTGCTAAGGAAAGTCTGAGACTAAACCCCATTCTCCTGTGGTGTGCTTTGGAGCTGAGCTTCAGAGAAGTGCCATTTTTACCAACTGAAAACAAACACAAATTAGTTTTGCTAATATGCACAAGGGGGCAAAGTGGAAGAGTCACTTCTCCCACTCAGGAGATGGAAAAGAGAAGGTAAGGGATTTCTCTGAGGTCCCATAGCACACAAGAGCTGGAAAAGAAATGGGATCTTGATCTGCAACTTTTGAATCTGATGCAGGAATGAGAAGACCCTAGAGGCTTGGGGAGTTGTAAGGGTGGGTAATGAATTGCCAGGACTTATAAGGAAAGAAACTCAGGAATCCTAACTCACAGCCCAGAATTTTGTAGTAGAGGCATCAAGGCAGAGGGTAGAAAGCCCCTTGGATTTTGAAACAGATCTGGATTTAGACCCAGGTTCTCCTTTTTAATAACATTACCTGTGTGATTTTGGCAAACGACTGGACTTCCCTGACCCTTGTTTTCTTCATCTGCTGGTTAGGCTAAATGACCTTAAAGTCCCTTAGACCTCTAAATCCTGTGACCCTGGATTCCTTGGAACTGAAGAAAAAGGGAGGGGGTTATTGGCTAATAGGGGATGTCAGGGGTTAGCGGACAAGGAATCTTGATTTCTAGCCAAAAATCTAGAAAAGGGAGTCAAATACCCCATAGGTCCAGGGTAGTGGAGAGGAGAGAATCTGAGTTTCCAAGGCCCAGCAGGATCTCAAGCTTGGCACTGCTCCCCTCACAAGGTGGTGACATCAGCCAAGGACGCAGTAACCAGCAGTGTAACAAGAGTGGTGGGCCTGGCCCAGAAAAGTCGTCGATGGAGTGTGGATTTGACTCGTTCAGTTGTAACCAGTGGGGTAGACACAGTAATGGGCACCCGCATGGGACAGATGGTGACCAACGGTGTGGATGCCATGCTGGACAAGTCTGAAGAACTAATGGATCACTTTCTACCCATGACTGATGAGGAACTTGGTGAGATCCCAGCCCTGGGCTAACCATCCCTTCCACCTACCTTTCAGTGCATGACCTGGAAATGGTCAGGCAGAGACAGCAAAAATGATGACAGTGAGCTGGGCTGGATCCAACACTGTCTGAGCCTAGGCAGACCACTTTCCCTGACCCCCCAATGCCTCTGTTTCCCCCCTCTGTAAAATGAGAATAATGTAATTTATACTCCCTTAACACAGGGTGCTCATGAGGAAAGCCCTTTGTAAACTTTAGGGTATCATAGAAATGCAAGCTTGGCCCACATTATTTCATTGGATCCTCATAGCAGCCCTATCAGGTAGGTAGTACAGCCATCTTTCTTCTCAGATAAGGAATCTGAGGCAGGGGTCTAGAATGATTCCCTCAGGGTCACACAGCTAGCACAATAGCACACAGCTACTAGAGCCAGGACATGAACCTGGGTTTCCCAACATTACCTTCAGTATTCTTTCCACTAGATCACATCCTGAACTCGTAAGATCTTCAAATCACTGAATCACAGAATTCTGAAAACTGTAGAACCTTGGAGTGCAGGATATTAGAATATGCTGTCAGTCAGAAGGATCATCTAGTTCAATCCACTCTTTTTAGTCAGGGAAACTGAGTCCCAATGGGGGAAGTGATTTGCCCAAGGTCAAAAAACTGGTCTCTTGGTTCATAACAAAGGACTCAAGTGTGTTCCATAAATAGTCAGAATCCAGCTTGTCTAAAGTAGATTTATATTGGAGTTTGGGGGCGACTATGTGAGTATGAGAGCGAGGGTTAGATGTATGGTACACATGGAAAGATCAGTAGGTTAAGGACCTGGGTTCACCCCCAGCTCTTTCATTACCTAGCTGTGTGACTCTGGGCAAGTCACTGTTCCTTCTGGACCTCAGTTTTCCCATATATAAAACAAGAAGTGTGGACTAGACTATTGGCTTGGGGCCAGCACTGATGCTGCAACACTCCCTAGTACAAACAAACCAGATCAAAATGTGATTGGGAAATATTTAACGAAATAAATCAACTATCCTAGAACATAGACAATATGAATGTGTGGCTTTCTGTGGCCATCTATGACCTGCAGGGATCCTTATGTTCAGTTTACTGGCCCATTTTTCCATTTGAGTTTGACCCTACTAGCCTAGGTGACCCCACTGGCCTGGGTGACCCCACTGGCCTGGGTGAGCCCATTGGCCTAGGTGACCTCACTGGCCTAGGTGACCCCATTGGCCTAGCCTGGGTGACCCCACTGGCCTAGCCTGGGTGACCCTACTGGCCTAGGTGACCCCACTGGCCTAGATGACCCCATTGGCCTAGGTGACCCCACTGGCCTAGGTGATTGCTGAAGACCCTTTCAGGTACCTCTAAGCAAAATAACTATCATTCTTCCAACCTCATCTGTGACACCTTCTCCCTCCCCCACATTTAGTCAACTCCCATGGTTTCCAAGGAGATTTAGGATTGGGACCTGGAAAGGAGTATTGGCTATAGTGCCCATCCCAGAACAGGCATCTCTAAACCACACTTTTTCTGGGCCACAGATGAGCTGGCTGCTGCGGCAGCTGAAGGTGGGGCCCTGGCCCCAGGGGCAGACCAGCATCAGACAAGCTACTTTGTTCGGCTAGGATCACTGTCATCTCAACTCCAACAGCGGGTATACCAGCACTCACTGGGCAGACTCCGCCAGAAAAAGCACAAGGCCCAGGAATCTTTCACCCAGCTACATGATGCTCTGGAGATGGTGAGACTCCCCTCTCCTCCTGATGCCTGGCCCTCCAAGGCTGCTCACCACAACACAGTGAGGGCAGAAGCAAAATTGAAACCTGTTTGCCCCACTTCAGGTCCCTCTGGCTTCCTGTTCTCTCCTCCCTAATTTTAATACCCATGGATTTAACCTCTATCTGGGCCCTAATTTGCCCATCTCTAAAATGGTTAAACTAGATGATTTTTAAGGGCCCTTCCAGCTCTTTTTCCTAAGGTCTCTGAGCTCCTTCTTATCCCCCCAGAGTCAGTCAATCAATAAACATTTATTAAGCACTTACTATATAACAGTCACAATGTTAAGTAAGCCCTGGAGATACAAAGAAGGGCAAAAGACAGGCCCTGCCCTGGACAAGTTCATGATCTAATGGAGTAAATGTCACTACGGTCCCTCTAAGCCTGAGCTCTGGTGAGGGAGGAAATATTTAGGTCTTTTTAAAAAGGAATGCTAGGCCTGAGGAAAAGACTGGGGAGATGAGGAAGCTTTTCCTGACCTCTAAAATTCATGTCCCCCCGCCTTACTCTAAGTATAGATCTAGGCTTGTACTTGCCTTCTTTTTTCTCTGGGTTGGCATTCAATGCTCCCTGGCCCTTACGTTTTTTACCTCCTGTCCCCAAGCTACTTTTCATCTATCATCTTCACATTAACCAAACCTGCTTCATTCTCACCTCTGAATTTTTGCCCACATCATTACCTGGCCTGCAATGCCCTCCCCAGCTTTACATCTATTCTCTAAATCTTAGCCCTCCTTCAGGCTCCCTAGAGGCTGGTACCATGCTCAGCCAGGACTAGGGGTGGAAAGTTGGGAGAGGAATGAGAACTTTAGGCCCATTTGATGGAAATATGTTGTGTATCATGGAAAATATTGATAAATAAGACTGACCAGCCATATTGTGGAGGGCTTTGAATGCCAGGTTAAGGAAAAGAAATACTCCCAGAGCCTTGTCTTCAGGGAGTTTAGGGGAAGCAGAGAGACTTGGGCCCTGCCCTCAGGGAGCTCACCTTCCTAGGAATAGCAGGTAGGGACCTGAAATTCCTACAGATAATACTCTGGAACTATTTCGGGGACTGCTCTCCATTTTTCCCCCATACCCCAACCCACACTACAACTATACCAAGAGGGACATAGTAACCTATGTAGATAAATGTGATCCACTCAGCTCAAATAGGCAATACAGGTTGGAGTACCCATCCTCCAGCATTGGGGAAGAGATCCATTCCTTTTGGTAAGAATTCTCAGGGGAGTTTCCCAGATGTGGAGCTAGAACTAGGCCCCTTCCTTGACCACAACAACACCCAGCACCCACCTTTTGCTCTTTGAACCCCAGGGCTGTAATCCTAGCTCTGACACTCCTTCCCCCTCAACTTCTCTCCCTTAAAACAGATTCACTATATGAAGCATGGCTCAGATCACAACTTCCAGGGTGGGGAGGGAAGGCTGAAGCAGCTGTGGCAAGACTGGAGTCACCAGGATGAAGAATCCCGCCAGAGCCAGGTAATGGGGTTGAGGGACCCTATCTAGGCCATGACCATTCCCAGGGTACCTGCCTGGAATGGGAGTGGGACAGGAAGATTCCTGGCCTAACTGGGATGACTCCCTGGACCTAATATTCCCTACCTAGGACAACCAGGTAGCACAGTGGCTAGAATGTTGGACTGGAGTCAAGAAATCCTGAGTTCAAACACTTACTAGCTGGGAAAGTCACATAACTGCTCTGGGCCTCAGTTTTTTCATATGTAAAATGAACTGGAGAAGGAAATAGCAATGCACTCCAGTATTTTTGCCAAGAAAACCCCAAATGGGGTCGAGAGGAGTCGGACACAATTTAAATGACTAAACAACAACCAGAAGTGAATTGATTGGGGAGAATGCCACATCCAAATAAGGCAGCCAGGGGTAGCTGAAGGACCATGACCTGGAGGCAGAGGGTCTGAGTTAGGCTACTAACTTGGTTGTATGACTTGAAGCAAGTCACTCATATTCCTTGGGCAAATGAGGGGGTTAGATTGGAGTTCCTTTTGTGCTCAAAATCTTATGATCTTAAGATCTGAATCCTGACATTTATTAAACTGCAATCTACATGAGGTCAGGTAATAAATTCTTTAACTTGACATCTTCCTTGCCTATGGGATATCCAGTTTGAGATGTCCAAAAAGCAGTTGATGATATAAGACTCAGGTGATATGGCTCCAGAGAGGCTGGAGCTGAGTTTACAGGTCCAGAAATAATATGCATAGAAAGGATCTTTGAATTCACAAAAACGAATGAGATTACTGAGATAGTAAGGAGACCAGGAAAGAGCCTGAGAGGTTACCCAAATAGTTACCTACTTGACATGGATGAAGAACCAGCAAAGTAAACTGAGGAAGATTTGGTTGGGAGATAAGAGTAGAAGGGAGGAGGAGGAGCAGGGAGGGAGGGAGGAACGGAGAGACAGAGAGAGAGAGACAGAGAGAGAGAGACAGAGAGAGACAGAGAGAGAGAGAGAGAGAGAGAGAGAGAGAGAGAGAGAGTCATGAAACCTAGAGAGGAGCACATCCAGAAGGAAATCATGATCAACAGGGAGAAATGCTGCAGAGATGTCAAGACCATTTGATTTGTCAATGAAGATACTGGTAAATTTGCAAAGTCCTTTCTGTTGAATGATGAGATCAGAAACCAGAATGCAGAGGGTTTAGACAGAAAAAAGAAGAAATGGAAGCACCTTGCATAGATGGATTTATCAAGGAGTTTACTCAGGTTGCAAAGGAAAACAAGTACAGGATGATGAGATCTAGTGAGAATTGTGAAGGGTGAGGGAGATGTGGGAGTGTGAAAATAGCTGGGAAGATAGCTAGCTGGGAAGCAGCCAGTCCATAGGGAGAGGTAAAGATAAGAGAGTGAAAAGTGAACAGGAGTCATAGAAGCTACACTGTGCTGAACCCCATCACACCCAGGAGGATCAGCAGTGGACTCACCCCAAGTAATGGACTTTCTCCTTTAATAAAAAGGATAGGGGCAGCTAGGTGGCTGCAGTGGATAGAGTGCCGGCCCTGGAGTCAGGAGGACCTGAGTTCAAATTTGGTCTCAGACACTTAACACTTACTGGCTGTGTGACCTTGGGCAAGTCACTTAACCCCAATTGCCCTGCCTATCCCCCTTCCCAGTGGGATAGTCTGGTGCTCTTTCTTTTGGGAATACAATACAGTGGAGTTCTATTCAGCAAGTATTTATCAGATAGGAAAAAAAATGTGATCCAATCCCTTGCCTTCAAGGAGCTCATGGTAGGGAGGCTAAGACATGTACACAAAGACATGTGATAAAAGGTAGAATGTGATAGGGGAAGAAGGAAGGTCCCAACAAAATGCCATGAGTAATGAGTTAAGGAAGGAAACTTGCTCAAATATCTCAGGATTTCATATAAGGAGATGAAATCAAGCCCAGGGCAAGCAGCTGAGCAGAGGCAAATGGGTCAAAGCTGGGGGTGCAAAGCAGATTGGGACTGAAAGAAACATAGCTGCAAGGGAGACCCCCTCAGTGTGGGTTCAGGGAAGAGCCTTGCCCAGTATGGCATCTGGTGGTTTCCTAGTCTAACTAGTGAGTCTTGCTAACCAGGTGCCCCACTCTGTTTCTGTACAGAGGAAAAATCCAGCACCCCTAAATTTGGCAGACCCCAGGCACCAATCCTTAGTTATAACTGTAAGAATGTGTGGAGGCAGAAAGCAGCAGATGGAATTTAAAGAACAGCTCTTTAGTCCGGTTTGGTTGGAACATTGAGTGTGTGAAGGGGAGGAAAGAGAGATATGGCTAGAAAGTCGAGTTACAGCCAGATTATGAAGGGCCTTTGTACATCAAGTTAAGTCTTTATCTTATCCTCTAGGCAGAAGGAAGCCACTGAAGATTTTAGAGCCAGACAGTGACTGGCTAAGACTTTTGCTTGAGGAAAATGAATGGGGTCTGTGGGGGATAGGTTAGCAAGGGCAAAACTAGAGGCAGGGAGGCTGTTAGTCCAGATGAGAGGAGATGAGACTCTAAACCAGGTCAGTTGCAGAGGGAATAATGAAGAGGGAACAGATTTGAGAGGCCATTTACTCCAACTATTTTATTTTATTTAGAGGAAACTAAGGCCCCTAGAGATAAAAGCAACTTTCCTAGTTAGCTAGTATGTAACCCTGGGCCTGGTATCAGGAGAGACTTTGTTTCAAATCCTCTTGCATCATTTATTAACTTCATGAAAATTAACAAATCATATCACCCCCCTGAACCTCCATTTCCTAATCTATAAAATGGGGATAATAAGCAATAATTATTGTTATTCAGTCATTTCTGACTTTCCATAGCCCCATTTGGGATCTACTTGACAAAAATACTAGAGAGATTTGCCATTTCCTTCTCCAGCTCATTTTTTACAGATGAGGAAACAGGCAAATAAGGTTAAATGACTTGCCTATGGTCACACAGCTAATAAATGTCCGAGGCAGGATTTGAACTCAGGAGGAAGATGAATCTTCATGACTCCACACCTGGTGCCATTATCTGTCTACTGTGCCACCTAGAGGTCCATAATAACAATAGTACCAACCTCAAAAGATTGTTTTAAGGATAAAGGATACATTGGCTACATTTGTAAAGTGCAATATACAGTTAGTTATTTAATAATACCTGGAAATGTAGAGATCAGAGCCTTGGGAAGAGGTCAAAGTTAGAGACACAGATCTGGAAGCCATTCTCATAAAAATATTTTATAATTTAAACCATGGTTTGAAAAAGAGAAGAGCTGTCCATATTCTGGGGGTGGGAGGAGAACCGGGACCTCTCAATGATTCATCATCCTCATCAACACTGAATGACTGAAGCATTTATTAAGCACTGTATGCAAAGCACTTTGCTAAGTGCCAGAGATACATATGGAAGTCAGACAGCCCCTGCTCTCACAAAATTCAGGCTCTAATGGGGAAGACAAGACTTTGTGGAGTTTTCAGTATCAAGTCAAATGGAAAGATCCCAGGTCCTTAGGATACAGCTGCAAAGCAGATGGGAATTCCTCTTTTAATGATCCAGGTGCCTTTCTATCAAGGAAACAGGATAGTGGGTTGGTCCAGAGAGGGTTTCCAACAGAAAAGAATGAAGGTGGATGAATTCACCATAAGTACAGCCCTTTCCAAATACTGAGTGAGACAGGCTTGAAAGTGAGGTGGGTGGGGGACAAAAGAGGAAATGTGTAATGAGTAAATGTGAAGTCCTACCCTCCTCAGTACAAGTTTAGGATGGGGAGGAAGTGTGACTAATGAGTAATTTAAGTTAGAGAGATATGGGCACCTTGGCATACTGCCTGTTCCCCATCAGTCTACAGTGTGAGCTACAGCCAGCAGAGGGGCTAACATGGTCTGTGGTTGTACTGGGGCAGAAGTGTCCAAAATAGGAGATATCCTCTCCCCTAGCTGCTGAAGAGTTGTTTTCCACACTGGCCACCACACTGTCAGAACCACATTGACCAGCTGAGGCATATTGAGAGGAGGGTAACCAGGATGCTACACAGACAGGCAGCTATGTATTGCAGAGGAGTAGAACCCACACGTGACCTGAGGGCAGCCAGCAGCAACCTGAACCAGATTTTAAAATGGAATTGGGAGATATTTAACAAAATTAAAACATAAAAGTAAAATATTAAATAAAACATAAAAGGAAAACACAACAAAATAAAATATAAATTTAAAATAGAAACATCTATAACACTACAGTTTAAAATTAGTAAAGATGCAGCCAATAGGGATACTTTATGTACAGATTAGTGGCTCTGTTTTTATTTGAAATTGATACCACTGGAGTTAATGGACTTAGAATCAGGAAGACCTGAGTTCAAATCCTGCCTCAGCTGTGTGCCCCTCGACAAGTCACTTAACCTGTGTCAGCCTCAGTCTCCTCATATGTAAAATAGGGATAATGATAGCACTACCTCCTGCCCCTGGTAGTTGTGAGGATCAAAGGAAGTCATGTGTAAAGTGATTTCTACAAACTTCCAAGTGTTGTATAAATGCTAGCTCTCACTACCATAGCTAGCTGAAGCTGGAGACTAGGCCCTAATGAGGACTCATTGAAACAACAGGGAATACTCAGTCTGGGGAAGGAAATATGAAGGGGAGGAGGAGAGAGGAGACAATGCCATACCTGACATCAGGAGGAAGGGGAATAAAAGTGCTAATTAGGAATAATGGGGGGAGGGGGGCAGTGAGTGCAGAAAGGCAGATTTCTGCTCAACCAAAGGAAAGCTGCTTTAACAGTGAAAAGTGACCCAAAGTATCATGAGTTGCCTCAGAAAGATGATAAGTTTCCCATCACTAGATATCTTTAAGTAGAGGTTGGATGATAACTCTTCTAAGAGGAGGCAGTGTATACTCCTTTTCACATATATTTTGGACTAATGCCCACCTTGGACTTTTTGTGACACCTACGCAAGTTCTTCCTACTTTCTCTAGGTGGAATCGCAAACTCTGGACCTGTCCCGAGACCTAACTCAGGAGCTCCAGGTCACATGTGAAACGCTGGCAGCTAGTGTGCAGGGGCTGCCCCTGGCCGTCCAGGCAAAGGTGCTGGAGGTCCAGCAGAGTGTGGAGGAGCTGCATCAGGCCTTCTCAGCCGCCCGCTCCTTCCATGATCTGCCACCCGCAATTCTGGCAAAGGGCCGCGGCCACATGGCACAGGCCCACACAACCGTGGATGAGCTCCTGGATTTCGTCTTACAGAGCATCCCCCTGCCCTGGCTGGTGGGGCCCTTCTCACCCTTAATAGTGGAGCGGCCCTGTACCCCACAGGAACTGATAGACCAGGTCGATGAGGTGGTGGTAGGCCATAGGCCCAGCTCGCTAGAGGACCGTTGGGCCAACATGGATTGGGTGGCCCAACAAGAGGCATGGCAAGCTGCTCAGGAGGCCTCTGTGGTGGAGGAAGTCAAACCACCCACAGTCCCCAGCCAAGAGGTAAAGAAGGCAACAATAATGCCTGAGCTAGACTTCTGAGCAGTCTTTCCCTCTTGACCAATGAACAAATATCAGCTGCTGGATTTTAAAAGGGCAGGTTTAAGATCAGGCATCCCCCTCTCCTCAGCCCTGCCTGTCCTCTAAGGGCCTCCCCCAAGGGACAGGGGTCCTGAAGCCCTGAAAACCTGTTTTTGTCAACTAGAACCTGATTTCTCAGGCCTCTCTTGGAGCTGGGAAAGGAAAGATGTACTTGGGACAATGCAAATGGAGTGAACCAATCTGAGCTTAAGGTTGGATAGAGGGGATGCTCAGAGAAGAGGTGGGGGCTGAATATATGAACCTGAGACTGATCTGCTGATAGTTGAAAATGGAAACCAAGGGCTTCCAATGAAGTTGCCTGGGGAGGGAAAGTCAAATGGGGAAGGCTAAGGACAGAACTCTGTGGAAGAGGAAGGAGGAAGCATCCATACCTGATGAGTCAGAAATGTCTTTTCTTTCTCAGGAGTGATGGTTCATGTGCTCTTTCTAAGGTGGGGAAAGCCAGTCTGTGCAGCTATTGGTCAGTGATTTAAAGTTTTTTCTAGACTATGGGATAAGTGGGAGAGAGGGAGGGAGGGAGGGAGGAAGGGAAGAAAGAAGGAAGGAAGCAAAGAAGGAAGGAAAAAGCCTAGATTTAGAGCTGAAAGGAAAGGAAGAAGGGATGAAAAGAGGGAGGGACATAGTTCCTGCCCCACCCCAAAGCTACTGATTTGGGGTAAGAGGTGTGGGGAGATGATTTCCAGGAGCCAGTCTCTACTGCTGCCTTGACTCCACTCAGTAGGTAGTGATGTAGCCTCTGCCCTCAGGAGGGCCCAGCAGCTTTGGGAATAATGCATCTTCCCCTGCCCAAGACTTCAGACTAAGTTAACCTTACAGTGGCCCTCCCTTCATATGAACATCCTTCCCCATCTTCTAACCTTGACCTGAGTTGAGACACTAAAAACAGGCTGACCCAAGCCCATCCCAAGATGGAAGTTGGATGGGGGGAGGTAAGGTGAGAAGGCACACTGGAAGGACCAGGAGGGAGTGCAATAGCTGTGTGTGGTTGGCTTTCTGGGCTGCCTCTGAATAAAGTTGGGTTTATGTTGGTTAAAGGCCAGTTTGGGTCTCTGACTCCTCAGCCTCCTCTTCTAGGACCATTACACTGGAGTAACTTCAAGGAGGAGGGGGAAGATCATCGCTGTACAGGTAGACAGGAGAGCATGCTTGGGAGGAGTGGGAGGGCTTGGAGAGGGGCAGAGGAAGGGAAAAGGGGATGGAAGGAGCAAAGGTCCAGTGTGGATTGTGGCCCAGAGGAGGGAAGCATAGCTCCATATAAACACAGCTCCACATATCCATTCCACCTAAAACACAAGATTTGGAAATTCATAGGATATTCTGGGTGGCATTTGGAGCATGGATTTAGAGGTGGATGGAACCTCAGAAGCCATCTTCGGACAGGGAAGTTTAAGGCCCAGGGAGCTTGAATGATCAGCCCTAGATCACACAGGAAGTAAATGGCAGAGATGGGATTTGAATTCAAGGTCCTCTGACACAAGCTCCAGAGTTCTACTGCTCAGTGTACTGGATTAGGAATGAGAGGACCTGGGTTCGAGTCTAAGGTCTGCCATTTCCTATCTGTGTGATTTAACCTCTCTGCCCTTCCAGCGTTACCATTCTATAAGCACTTCACCAGAACTGATGATCCAGTAACTGAGTTGTAATTAGAAAGAGGGGACTAGAAAGATATATCTGTCTGATATATCTGTCTGATATACTTTCAGCTTTGCAAAGTACATTCATTACATGTACTCTCATATGACTTTCACAATAATCCTAAGATAGGTCCTATTATTATCATTCCCATTTTGACAGATGAGGAAACTGAGGCTGGTTCAGGTTAAGTGACTTGCCCAGGGTCACACAGCCAGTAAGTGTCAGAGTCAGGATTGTGATGAAGTTTTTCCTGAATCCAAGGTTAGTGCTCTAACTACTGTGCTACTGTTTAGTGGCCTGCTGAGGGAGCTGTGCCAGGGTGCCCCAGGACCCTGATGGAGGGTGCCAGTTCGAACCACCTCTTTTACCTTCTTCCCTTTTTCCTCTCAAGGAGGCTAGAGAAATGGCCACTAGGGGGCCTGAGCTGCCATGAACACCAATTCTGCCCAGGGGAAAAGATGCCTGACCCAGTCTTGGCTCTTACCACTGACTCATTGCGTGACCTTGGGCAAGTCCTCTTCCCCTCTCTAGCTGTTATTTTCCTCACCTGTGCAGTGTTGCAATCAGACACCTGCCTCACCCCCATCCTAGGACTGTTGTGAAGGTCACAGAATGTTATGGGCAGGCAAAGGTTGTATAAATGAAGTGCCCTTCTCCCTTGGAGTCCCATGCTGATGTTTCATCCCAGTGAGGAGGTGACCCTGAACTCTCAAAGGCCCTGTCTCATCTCCACCCCCGGGTTTCCCTGGATCCTTCCAAGTCCCAGATAAAGTCAGCCTTTTCCAACCCTCTTAATTCCCCACTATTATTTCCTATTTATCCTGTATATGACTTGTTTGTATACAGTTGTTTGCCTGTTGTCTCCCCGTTAGACTGTGAGGGCCCTGAGAGAAGGAGCTGTCTGTTGCCTTCCTTCATGTCCCCAGAGCTTAGCACAGTGCCTAGCATATAATAGGGAGAAAAGTGGAGGGGAAGGTGGAAGAGGAAAGGAGAGGGAGGAAAGGAGGAAAGGGAAGGCCTGGGGTGACCAGAGCTTTGTTAAGTGAAGTTCACAGTGGGAGTCACCGAATCTCTGTCAGCCTCATTTTACTCGTCTGTATAAGAAAAGGTTTGGACTAGATGGCCCCTAGGGTACCTTCCAGCTCAAAATCGAGGCTCCCTAAAATCCTCTGATCACCAGATTGTCCATGAAGGAGGAATTTGCTTTTCTACCAAAGCAGCTATCCAAAGACTCTCTACTAAGTTAGATCATGGCCTCGATCTGCCTCAGTGGAGCCCACACCAACAAAAGGAGAAATCCCAGAAGCATTCAAGCAATGTGCTCATGCACCCAAAGTAACTGGAGCTTTTTATTATCAGGCCATGGGGCATTAGAGTATGCTCTCATAGAGGTGGGGCAAGGCTGGGCCCCGACAAACTGAAAGAGAGAGAAAGTCACGGAATATTTAAGAGGTGGGAGGGACTCTTAGAACCTGGACTATCCCAGCTGTGAAGGGACCTGTGAGACCATCTAGCTGTGTCACGGACCTTTTCTGGAAGTCTGGGGAAGTCTAGGGATCCCTTCGCAGAGACTATTTTTAAATGCATAAAAAATACATAGGACTACAAAAGAAATTAATTCTATTGAAATAAACTGGTCTTTCTTTCCCATTCAAGTTCCTGGACCCTCTAAAATCTATCCATCAAAAAAGGGATCACTAGATGCCAGGTTTAGAAGCTCTGATCTAGACCAATCCCCTCACTTTACAGAAGAACAAAGAGACTCAGAGCAGGAAATGCTTTCTCCAAGGTCACACAGCAGAGTTAGTGGGACAGGGTTGTTGGCTAATACTTTATAAACTTTAAAGTTCCTTTCCTGGAAGCAAGCCTGTGATCTGTAAATAGAATCACCCCTACTTAAAACAAGGTTCAGAAGTTAAATTACAAATAAGTATCAATGATAAAGCTGGAAGGGATCTCAGACTCCTTCTTTGTTTTACAGATGGGGAAACTGAGGCTTAGAGAAGGGGAGTGGCTTGCCCAGTCAGAGCTCTTTCTACTATACTAGGTTGTTCTCTAGTCCTGAAAGGAGAGAAGCCATTAGGGGGAGAGAAGGCAGATGGGTGCTCTGTAACTGGAGAGACAGGTGTGGCTGTGAGACAAGGTGACGTACACTGTGAGAAGAGTACTGGATTGGGAGTCAGAGGTCCTGGATTCAAATTCTGCCTCTGACACTATTGTATGACATTGAGCAAGTCACTTCACTTCTCTGTGCCTTACTTTCTTCACCTGTAAAATGAGGGGGTGGACCTGTTAACTTAGAATCTGTGACTCATGACTTCCCTCCCACCCACCTACCCCACCATAGGAAGCCGCCTTTCTGAGTTCTTGCTTTGCACAGACTAGGTTGGTCAGTGTTCACACCCACAAATCCAGGGAGGAGGTGATGCCTGGGTAGACCAAGCTGGACACCTCCTTCCCGTCACCCTTGGCAAGCCTTGGCCTTGCTGGGATGGGAGGAGAGGTTTGGCTGGGGCAGGAGGAAGGGAATGTGGAGAGATGGGACATGAGGGCACAGAGCCCCAGACTGTTTAGCAAACAAGCTCCGGAGGCAAGGAAACCAGGATCTTTGAGGACAACTGCCCTCACCCCAAGACCGGGCACAATAGTTTGAGCCCACCCCCATCCCAGGTCCCCACCCTCTGCCACCCAGACTTAGTACAAATCAAGCTTTGGAAACCACGTGTTGCCTTGCCCCAAAGATGGGACACTTAACATCTACCTACACCTCAGGGAGTCCCAGGGTAATTCACCCTTATTGTGCAGATCAAGAAACTAAGACAGAAAACAACTTGCCTGAAGTCACACCAGAAGTCAGTGGGTGAAGGATCTCCTTGCCTTCTCACATGCCCTAACTTCGTTCCCCTCATTCCTCCCTGATATGCCCCTCCCTGCATCCTTCAAGTCATGCCTCTCCTTGAATGGGCTCAAATGCTACCTCCAGGAAGTTTCTGGGACTCCTCCAGCCTGACTTTTTGTTTCTCCAAATGACCTGGGATTGTGAACTCTCTCTGCTTACCTGTGCAGCCTGGCTCCCTGGCCACACATGATGGGGAACTCAGCTTAGTCTTCTGTCTCCAGCCACAGAGAAACCGAGTGTAGGGCTAGACCCCCAAATATGGGAACTCTGTAATATTTTTTGATGGAAAGATCGGCGCCTCTTTGATTGGCCAACAGGGAAACTCCCTCAGGTCCAAGCCTGATGCTTCCTCAGCCCTGCACTTCCCCCCCATCCCCACTCCCCACACACACAGATACACACCCCAGGGTCCAGCTTAGCCATAAGCCATTTTCCCAGGGGAGGGCAAAGGAGGGTCTGGGCAGCCTCTGCTGGACTTATCCTTCACACCACCTTTCCTTTATATTCTCTCCCACCAATATTCTCCATCCTATATTCTGAGATCTCTCCCAGCTCTGAAGGGCTGGGTTCTCTGTTCTACGAGTCTCCTGGCTCTCATTCCATATTCTAGGGTCCCTTGGGGCTCTGGCATTCTATGTTCCATTTCCTGAGGGCCTATCCACCAAGCCAGGGGCCCAGCTCCTTGGGGTCAGAGGGAGCTAGCCGATGGAGAGAGTTCCAGGTCTCAGGGTCCCTTACATGTGATCCCCATAAAGCATCCCTATTAAGCAACTCCACATTATACTATCCAGGAGCCCACTAGTTGTCTCCCCCACTCCAACTTGTTCCACCCTGGATATGAAGCTCACCTTGCCTGGTCCAGTTTATGGACCAGAAAAGGAAGGGACAGAATGAAGCAATTACCAACCCAAAGTTGCCCAGGGCTTCTGGATGGGATGGGAACCCCAAATCCCTGAGTTATCCCACTGGGCTCCTCCCTGCCCAGGACACTCTCCCCTACCCATATGGTTAGTCACCTAATGTTCTTACATAGTGTTCCCTCTGTCCCAGATGGTGAGGGAGGGATTGTGGAGGGTGGGAGTTGATGGTGCCCTTCCCCCCCATTCCTCCCTTCCCCCAAGGCCTCTGGGAATGGAACAAAGGTGTCATCAGCTGGCCCTCCAGCTTGGGCAGGGCACAGAGCCCAGGATGGATGGGGGCGGGAAGGGGAAGAGGCAACATGTGATCCCCCATGAACTGTCCCACTAGGCTTTGGGGCCCTCCCCAACCCAGATTTGCTCCTCCCTCCCATCTCAGCCTGTCAGGTGGCCTGCCTTCCCTCCTCCTTGCTATAAGGGCCAGAGTAGCCGGTAGAGGGCAGGTACACAGACTTTGGTCCAAGCTGGGAGAACACAGCTCCCACCCAGCAGATACCCTCTCTTTTGGGAGCAAAGACTCAACAACTTCCCACCTCAGTCCAGGTTAGTGAGCATGGGCTCTGAGCCTCAGTTAAGTTTCCCAGTGTCCTAAAGGCAGCATTGAAATCTAGAAAGGAAGGACTAGTACTGTGGGAACCTGCCCTTTTCCACAGAAAAAGGGCCCAACAAGCCTGGGACCTGGCTGTTTGAATTGTTCTAACTTCTTTGGTCTTATTCCCAGATATGGCAAAGGAAGATCAGGAAGGCTGTGGGATGGGGGTAGGGTGGGTGTGGGGTGCAAAAAAGTGGTAGAGTGTTAAAGGAAAGAAATCTTGGGGAGATAGGGCAGAAAGTTGGGGAAGCATCTGAGGGAAAGGTGGGTTAGCAAGTTGTGGGAGGGCAGATCTGAGGGAATAATGGAGCAACAAATCGGGGGGGCATCTGAGAGAGATGGGGTGGCAAGCTATGGGAAGGCAGGTCTGATGGAGATAGGGCAGCAAGCTGGGGGCAGGTCTGAGGGAGATGAAGCAGCAAACTGGGGTGGGGCATGTCTGAGGGAGATGGGGCAGCAAGCTGGGGGGCAGGTCTGAAGGAGATGGGGCAGGAAACTATGGGAAGGAAGAAGTGAAGGGCTCTGGAGGCTCACAGGTTTAATGCTGGAAGGAACTTTTGAGATTAACCAGTTCAAGCCCCTTATTTTAGGCAGGTTAGTATACAGGATACAGTGACAGATAAAGTCTTAACTAAGATGAAATTCTGACTGCAGAGTCTGATGCCCTTTCCATGGCACCACACTCATTCTCTGTAAGGTAGTGAGAAGTGGCAAAGGGATGTGTGGGATGGTTGGGAGGCTCCCACTGTCTTGGTCTTGCTCACTCTTACTCCTCCCTCAGCTTCCCCAGTATTACTATGTCGACTGGAGAGGAAGGAGCAGCAGCCCCAAACCGGGAACATGAGCCCAAGTCCAAGTCCCAGGTAGGCTGGAGAAGGCGGGTGTCCCTAGCCCTCAGTGGCTGTTCCATCCCATAGCATTCCCCTTACAGCATGATCTACGATAGCCCAAGGGAAGCTGGCAGACAAACCAGGATGGAGAAGGTGGGGAGAGAAACCAAGGACCTACTTTGGGACCATGGGGAATGAGGATGAAATGCCTAGAGGGAAGGGGGGAATGCAGGCTGATGATGTCAATACCTTATATGTGTTCAAAGCACTGTTTGTGTTTTCTAAAGTGGTTTTTCTATTTGGTTTGGGATTTTTTTTCATCCATTCCTAACAACAGCCCCAAGAGTTTGGGAGATTGCCAGGGCTGCAGTTATTATTCCTATTTGATAAACAAGGAAACTGAGGCCCAGGAAGAAACAATAACTTGTCCCAAAGACATAGAAGTCAGTGGTGCAGCCAGAACTAGAAGCCTGAGCTCTTCCCTGTACCCAAGCTTTGTAGTCAGTCATCCAGGGACCACAAAAGGCAGTGAGGCCAAAGGTAGTCCCAACCACCTCTCTCTGCCTCACCCCTTCTCTAAACCTATCTCCTCTCTTGCAGACTCTGGGCAATTTTCTAGGAAGCTTGCCCCTCTTTGGCTCAGCCCGAAACCTGTTTTCATCGAAAGAGGCTCGTGGGAACATCAAGTCAGGGCCTAATGCCCAACAGAGTGAGTGTGTGTTGGAAGGAAGGGGATAGATGGGGGACCTGATAGTCCTCTGGCATAACAATCGCATCAATAATAATAGATAGAATTTATATAGCACTTTAAGGTTTTCAAAACACTATACATGCATTATTACATCACAAAAACCTAGGAGGTAGGTGCTATTATTATTCCTGTTTTACAGATGAGGAAACTGAGGCAAAGAGGTCAAATGATTTGTCACACAGCAAATAAGTGTCTAGGGCAGAATTTGAACTCATCTTCCTGACTCCAAGCTCAACATTCTATTCACTGCCCCACCTGGCTACCTAGCATCCCCTTGAGAGTGAGGGCTTGATGCCCATCAGGCTCATAGGGAGGGATTCTCCCAATTTCCATCTCTAGACAAGAGATTCATAGCATTACAGGAATTAGAGCTGATAGGAGCCTTAGGGGCTATCTCATCCAACTGTTGCATTTTACCAATGGGAAAACCGAAGCTCAGAGAGGCTGCTATTTTCCCAAAGCCACATGGGTAAGAAATAGCAGAGCAGACTAGAATCTTCTCAGAACCCTAAGGCTGCCCCTGGAAGCTGGTTTACTGCCAGCTTCCTCCCTTGCCACACCAGCCCAAGGGGGTCAACCCTTAATATTCTGTACAGAAGCCACATGGTATATGTGTGAGAAAGAAAGAGAGACTGAGAAAAAGAACAGAAGAGGCTGGTAGAGTACCTCATTGTATCACTTAGGAAAGAAGGGGAAACTGAGAAATCTCTATTATCTGGACTGGGTCCATTATTGAGTCCACCTTTCCACCCCCAAGCCCTGGGGTTTTCCCTAGTTCAGCCTGAACTTCCTGTGAGGCTCTTGGGGATGGTATCATCCTGTAAGAGAAGAGAGGGTAAGAAGGTGCTAGGGGTGTGAGTAGTGGGTCAAATAGTGGGTGATTTGGGGGTCAGATAGTGGGAATTAAGGAAGATGTCAAAGGGGAGTAATCATAGGGGAAAGCTTCAGGAAGGTAAATTTATACTTGATGTAAAAGGGTGAGGGGGAGCCTCCTAACAGTCCATGCTGTCCAAAAATGGAACGGGCTGCTTCAGGAGACAGTGAGGTCTTCAAGAGGAGGCTGGGTGACTACCCAAGTGGGTAGAGAAGAAATTACTAAACGGGCACAAGTTGAATAACATTATTTCTAAGGTCTCTTGTAACTAAGATTCTGTGAATGTGTCCTAGTGCTAGGCCAGAGACATTCCCTCCCCCACAAACCCCTCCCCAACCAGCTGAGGACTGGCCCCCGAGCATCAGCTATCTGACTCCTGTCCCACATACCTCAGCTAGGGGTGTCACAGCTGCCAATTCAGAGCACAGGGTGAGCTGGCAGCAGGGAGAGGAGCGCCTGCTGGCTTCCTGCCCCTGGAGATTCAGCACCAAAGGGGGGGATAAAGGGGGGCTCCAGGATGCCACCTAATATTCTGAACCTTTGAACTTCCACCCTAATGCAGCTAGAAAACTGTGGCCAGTAAATTGCTGCAAAGGTTCAGATGGAACCAGGCCCCCTGAAGGTCAAGGAAACCCCCTAATGGGTCACTAAGGGGAGGCGGATGTCGTGGGCTGTGAGGGTGACCACAATACCACCCCCTGTAAACCCCTCCCAGGGGCCCCATCAGAGCCCAAAGCCAGAGAGAGTGGAGGGAGAAGGGAACACTCTGATGGGTTAAGTTTCTGTGTCCTTACTTCAAGGACAGCATGTTACACAAAATGAAAGACCTCCCCCACCCCTAAGTCTCACTTTCCAGACATACCTCACTGTCAGTGCCACCCCAACTCTTCCCACTTATTCCTTCAGCCTCCACCCCCTAGTTTTTATGGTCTCCTGTCCTTTTAGGATTTATAGGAAGTCAGTGAGGGGGAAAAAGGGTAAGTGGGAAGGACTGGACTCCTTATCCCCAACTCAGGTGAAGGGGGACATGTGGGGTGAGATGTGGGATGCTCCATAACCCTGGACAGACACTACCCCTCTGGTCATGGAGACTCAGCCCTTGTTTAGCCAGATGTAGGCTGGGAGGTTGGATATGGTCAGAGGAAACAAAGGGCATAACCTTCATTGGGGTCTGCTCTGTACCTGATTAGACTGGAATGACCACTAAAGTCTCTGATGGCTGAGCACACGTCTGGACCCTCTCTGATCTTTGGAGTTTTATAGTGTCTAAGCACTGATTGCTGGATTCACAAGTAGCTTAATAAGTTGCTCTGTCTGTCCTGCCCTTTAGCCCTAATTCCCATGTGTCCTAATTCAGCTTCACCCTCTAGATCCCCTTCCTCTCGTCTCTAAGTATCTCATCTCTCCAGGTTCCACTGCAGATGAGCATACCTCCGGGAGCCTGGTCAGGTTGGAGGAGAAACCACCAGGAAAGGTAAGGGTGAAAGATCAGGGGAGACAATACTATGATCCCTGGGTGTGGGCATGGGGAATAAGATGGTCCCTGGGGACTTCATGAATGGTAGTGAAGAATATCATACTTGCCACCAGATTAATCTTCCTTGAATATTGTTTTCATCATGTGACTCCCCACCCAGAAACTTTCCATGGCTCCTTATTCCTACAGGCTCACTACCTGAACTTGGCATTCAAGGCACTCCAAAATCTGGACCCTTCTTCCTTGAATGTTCTACAGACATTACTAGTTAGGCCACATATTGGACCCTAGGCATATGTGGTCTTGAATGATTAGTCATCTTTTTCTACACATAAACTTTATATGCTTAATTTGATATGGAGTTCTCCAAGGTTAGAATCCAGGTCTTCTCTGGCCTTTCCCATAGCATAGCCAATCACAGAGCCCAACTTTTAATTAGTACTTGCTAAATACTTACAGGTAGAATAATCGATGGAATGAATGTCCTTGCCACTTTTCCCTAAGGAAAACTCAAAATAAACATGAAAGTAACAAGGTCCCCTACTTGGTTAAGCAATATCCCAAATCCCTTGACCAGATGAAGAGATGTGGCTAAAAGTAGGATGGACTACATGAGCAAAAAGTAAAATCCCATTCTTTGGAAGTTTTCAAATGAAGGCTGGGTAACCACTGGTCAGGGAAGTTGGAAAGGGAATTCTTGGTCAGGTATAGGTTAGATTCAAGGACCATTGATATCCATCCCAACTCTGAGATGTTATTATTATGCCATTAAAAAAAATAAAATAGTAATTAAAGGTAAAGGAAGAAGTGAAATGAGACTTTCCAAGCCCTTCCCTGACCTCCAATCTCTCTGTCCACCAGGAAATGTCTGAGGTGAAGGAGACATGCTCAAAGGTGACTGGGAAAAAGGACACAGTCACTCCTGGGATGGCCAATATGATGGATATGGCCAAAGGCATGGTTCAGGGGGGTCTAGACTCCACCAATTCAATTGTGAGCAGCACCAAGAACACTGTCTGCAAAGGAGTCACTGGTGCCATGGACACAGCAAAAGGGGCCACCCAGGCTATTGCAACAGGGGTCATTGAGGGAAGTGTGAACACCGCAAAAACAGCTGTGTCTGGAACTAAAGATTTTGTGTGCAGTGGAGTAACAAGTGCAGTGAATGTGGCCAAAGGAGCTGTTCAGAGTGGCTTAGATACTACAAAAAACATAGCAACTGGCACAAAGGACACTGTCATCAGTGGAGTCACTGGTGCAGTAAATGTGGCCAAAGGTGCTATGCAGGGAGGTCTAGACACCTCAAAATCAGTCTTAGGTGGAACCAAGGACACTGTCTTGACTGGTGTCACTGGTGCCACAAACGTAGCCAAGGGAGCCCTCCAAACAGGTTTGGACACCACACAAAAAATAGCAATGGGCACTAAAGACACTGTCTGCACTGGAGTCACAGGTGCCATAAATGTGGCCAAAGGAACTGTTCAGGGAGGTCTAGACACTACAAAGTCAGTTGTGACTGGAACCAAGGACACTGTTCTCAGTGGCATGACTGGTGCCATGAATATGGCCAAAGGAGCTGTCCAGACTGGCTTAAATACTACACAAAACATAGCAACTGGCACTAAAGACACTGTTTGCACTGGAGTCACTACAGCAGTCAATGTGGCCAAAGGAACTGTTCAGGGAGGTCTAGATACCACAAAATCAGTTGTGACTGGAACCAAGGACACTGTTCTCAGTGGTATGACTGGTGCAGCAAAAATGGCCAAAGGAGCTGTCCAGAGTGGCTTAGACATGACACAAAACATAGCAACTGGCACTAAGGACACTGTTTGCACTGGAGTCACTGGTGCCATAAATGTGGCCAAAGGAGCTGTCCAAGGAGGTCTGGACACAACAAAATCAGTTTTAGGTGGAACCAAGGACACTGTACTGACTAGTGTCACTGGTGCCACAAATGTAGCCAAGGGAGCCCTCCAGACTGGCTTGGATACCACACAAAAAATAGCAACGGGCACTAAAGACACTGTCTGCACTGGAGTCACTGGTGCAGTGAATGTGGCCAAAGGAACTGTTCAGGGAGGTCTAGACACTACAAAGTCAGTTGTGACTGGAACCAAGGACACTGTTCTCAGTGGCATGACTGGTGCCATGAATATGGCCAAAGGAGCTGTCCAGACTGGCTTAAATACTACACAAAACATAGCAACTGGCACTAAAGACACTGTTTGCACTGGAGTCACTACAGCAGTCAATGTGGCCAAAGGAACTGTTCAGGGAGGTCTAGATACCACAAAATCAGTTGTGACTGGAACCAAGGACACTGTTCTCAGTGGTATGACTGGTGCAGCAAAAATGGCCAAAGGAGCTGTCCAGAGTGGCTTAGACATGACACAAAACATAGCAACTGGCACTAAGGACACTGTTTGCACTGGAGTCACTGGTGCCATAAATGTGGCCAAAGGAGCTGTCCAAGGAGGTCTGGACACAACAAAATCAGTTTTAGGTGGAACCAAGGACACTGTACTGACTAGTGTCACTGGTGCCACAAATGTAGCCAAGGGAGCCCTCCAGACTGGCTTGGATACCACACAAAAAATAGCAACGGGCACTAAAGACACTGTCTGCACTGGAGTCACTGGTGCAGTGAATGTGGCCAAAGGAACTGTTCAGGGAGGTCTAGACACTACAAAGTCAGTTGTGACTGGAACCAAGGACACTGTTCTCAGTGGCATGACTGGTGCCATGAATATGGCCAAAGGAGTTGTCCAAGGAGGTCTGGACACCACAAAATCAGTCTTAGGTGGAACCAAGGACACTATCTTGACTGGTGTCACTGGAGCCACAAATGTAGCCAAGGGAGCCCTCCAAACAGGTTTGGACACTACACAAAAAATAGCAACAGGCACTAAAGACACTGTCTGCACTGGAGTCACTGGTGCAGTGAATGTGGCCAAAGGAGCTGTTCAGGGAGGTCTAGACACCTCAAAATCAGTCTTAGGTGGAACCAAGGACACTGTTTGTAGTGGTTTGACTGGTGCCATGAATGTGACTAAAGGAGCTGTCCAGAGTGGCTTGGATGCTACAAAAACCATAGCAGCTGGCACTAAGAATACTCTCTGCAGTGGCATGACTGGCACAGTGAATGTAGCCAAAGGAGTTATCCAGGGAGGTCTAGACACCTCAAAACCAGTCTTAGGTGGAGCCAAGGACACTGTTCTCAGTGGCATGACTGGTGCAACAAAAATGGCTAAAGGAGCTGTCCAGAGTGGCTTGGATGCTACAAAAAACATAGCAACTGGTACTAAAGACACTGTCTGCAGTGGTATGACTGGCACAGTGAATGTAGCCAAAGGAGTTATCCAGGGAGGTATAGACACCTCAAAATCAGTCTTAGGTGGAACAAAGGATACAGTCTTAACTAGTGTCACTGGTGCCACAAACGTAGCCAAGGGAGCCCTCCAAACAGGTTTGGATACCACACAAAAAATAGCAACGGGCACTAAAGACACTGTCTGCACTGGAGTCACTGGTGCTATAAATGTGGCCAAAGGTGTTGTCCAAGGAGGTCTGGACACCTCAAAATCAGTCCTAGGTGGAACCAAGGACACTGTTCTCAGTGGCATGACTGGTGCCATGAATGCAGCCAAAGGAGCTGTCCAGAGTGGTTTAGACACTACACAAAACATAGCAACTGGTACTAAAGACACTGTTTGCACTGGAGTCACTGGTGCTATGAATGTGGCCAAAGGAGCTATCCAGGGAGGTCTGGACACAACAAAATCTGTTTTAGGTGGAACCAAGGACACTGTCTTAACTGGTGTCACTGGTGCCACAAACGTAGCCAAGGGAGCCCTCCAAACAGGTTTGGATACCACACAAAAAATAGCAACTGGCACTAAAGACACTGTCTGCACTGGAGTCACTGGTGCCATAAATGTGGCCAAAGGAGTTGTCCAAGGAGGTCTGGACACCTCAAAATCAGTCCTAGGTGGAACCAAGGACACTGTTCTCAGTGGCATGACTGGTGCCATGAATGCAGCCAAAGGAGCTGTCCAGAGTGGTTTAGACACTACACAAAACATAGCAACTGGTACTAAAGACACCCTCTGCACTGGAGTCACTGGCACCATGAGTGTGGCCAAAGGAGCTATCCAGGGAGGTCTGGACACAACAAAATCTGTTTTAGGTGGAACCAAGGACACTGTCTTAACTGGTGTCACTGGAGCCACAAATGTAGCCAAGGGAGCCCTCCAAACAGGTTTGGATACCACACAAAAAATAGCAACTGGCACTAAAGACACTGTCTGCACTGGAGTCACTGGCACCATGAATGTGGCCAAAGGAGCTATCCAAGGAGGTCTGGACACTACAAAGTCAGTTGTGACTGGAACCAAAGACACTGTTTGCAGTGGTTTGACTGGTGCCATGAATGTGGCCAAAGGAGTTGTCCAAGGAGGTCTGGACACCACAAAATCAGTCTTAGGTGGAACCAAGGACACTGTCTTGACTGGTGTCACTGGTGCCACAAACGTAGCCAAGGGAGCCCTCCAAACAGGTTTAGACACCACACAAAAAATAGCAACAGGCACTAAAGACACTGTCTGCACTGGAGTCACTGGTGCAGTGAATGTGGCCAAAGGAGCTGTTCAGGGAGGTCTAGACACCTCAAAATCAGTCTTAGGTGGAACCAAGGACACTGTTTGCAGTGGTTTGACTGGTGCCATGAATGTGACTAAAGGAGCTATCCAGAGTGGCTTGGATGCTACAAAAAACATAGCAGCTGGCACTAAGAATACTGTCTGCAGTGGCATGACTGGTACAGTGAATGTAGCCAAAGGAGTTATCCAGGGAGGTCTAGACACCTCAAAATCAGTCTTAGGTGGAGCCAAGGACACTGTTCTCAGTGGCATGACTGGTGCAACAAAAATGGCTAGAGGAGCTGTCCAGAGTGGCTTGGATGCTACACAAAACATGGCAACAGGCACTAAAGACACTGTTTGCACTGGAGTCACTGGTGCAGTCAATGTGGCCAAAGGAGTTGTTCAGGGAAGTCTAGACACCACAAAGTCAGTTGTGACTGGAACTAAGGACACTCTCTTTAGTGGTGCTACTGGTGCAGCAAAAGTGGCTAAAGGAGCTGTCCAGAGTGGCTTAGACATGACACAAAACATAGCAATGGGCACTAAGGACACTGTTTCCACTGGAGTCACTGGTGCCATAAATGTGGCCAAAGGAGCTGTGCAGGGAGGTCTAGACACTTCAAAATCAATCTTAGGTGGAACCAAGGACACTGTCTTGACTGGTGTCACTGGTGCCACAAACGTAGCCAAGGAAACCCTCCAGACTGGCTTGAACACCACACAAAAAATAGCAACTGGCACTAAAGACACTGTCTGCACTGGAGTCACTGGTGCCATGAATGTGGCCAAAAGAGCTGTCCAAAGTGGCTTAGATACAACACAAAACATAGCAACTGGCACTAAAGATACTGTTTGCACTGGAGTCACTGGTGCAGTGAATGTGGCCAAAGGAGTTGTTCAGGGAGGTCTAGACACCTCAAAATCAGTCTTAGGTGGAACTAAGGACACTATTTACAGTGGTTTGACTGGTGCCATGAATGTGACTAAAGGAGCTGTCCAGAGTGGCTTAGATGCTACACAAAACATAGCAATTGGCACAAAAGATGCTATCTGCAGTGGCATGACTGGCACAGTGAATGCAGCCAAAGGAGTTGTCCAGGGAGGCCTAGACACCTCAAAATCACTATTAAGTGGAACCAAGGACACTGTCTTGTCCAGTGTTACTGGAGCCACAAAGGTAGCCAAGGGAGCCCTCCAAACAGGCTTGGACACCACACAAAAAACAGCAACATTCACTAAGGACACTGTTTCCACTGGAGTCACTGGTGCTATGAATATGGCCAAAGGAGCTGTCCAGAGTGGCTTAGATACTACACAAAACATAGCAACTGGGACTAAAGATACTGTCTGCAGTGGTATGACTGGCACAATGAATGTAGCCAAAGGAGTTATCCAGGGAGGTCTAGACACCTCAAAATCAGTCTTAGGTGGAACTAAGGACACTATTTACAGTGGTTTGACTGGTGTTGTAAATGTGGCCAAAGGAGCTGTCCAGAGTGGCTTGGATACTACACAAACTATAACAACTGGCACTAAGGATGCTGACCACATTGGAGTTACTGGTGAAGTGAATGTGACTGAAAGAATTTTCCAGGAAGGTCTAGACACCACAAAATCCATTGTGACTGGAACCAAGGACACCATCTACAGTAGAGTGACTGGTGCAGTGCAGGTGGCCAAAGGGACCATTCAGACTGGGCTGGACACCACTCCATCAGTCACCTCTGTCAACAAAGATGCTCTGTCCAGAGAAGTCTCCAGTGCAGCAGATGTGGCAAAAAAAGCTGTCTATGAAAGTCTGGAAAACACCACAGTAGCCACAACAGGCACCAAGGGCCTGTCCTCCAGCATGATGAATTTCACCAAAGGGGTCATCCAGGGAGAAGCAAATGCACCTGACAGCCCCAGCATAAGTGAAGAGTCTGGTGTAGCTCATGTGGTGGTGGGTAACATGGAAACCCTAATGCACAAGTCAGAGGAGCAGTTGGCTGCCTTCCTCCCCATGAATGAAGAAGAACAAGGTGAGTAATTGTCTTGAAGAATGCAGATAAGGTATAGAATTAGTAGGGAGATGAGGTAGGCTTTAATATTCACCCTCCATTTCACTTGCCCTTACTCTGATCTTGGGTCACTCCCCCAGCATTGAATCTAGCTGACCATCAAGTCTCAGTGTTTGACTCCTGATTCCTAGAGGACCTTAGTTCCCTGATTTGAAGGGTTGCCTCTGGGGGTCTTATGTAATCTCTCAAGTTCAACCCTAACCTCTCCCTTCCCTCAACACCTTCCATTTCATTCTAGATAATAGAAGGTACTATTTCAGTGAAAACGTTTAAAACATAATTTCCAGTTTGTTATGAGTTTAGTGTAGAAAGTCCATTAACAAAAGGCTATTTTGTCATTACTGTTATTTTGGTTAATAATTATTATATGTTATCCTACAGATATACTATGAGCTCCCTGAGCGTAGAAACTTTCCTCTCATGCCTAGCACATAGTAGATGCTTAATAAATAATAAAATAATCATGAAAAAAGGAAAGGGGGCTTGAAGAAGCACCCAAGGACCTCCTCAGATTTATTCCTTCCCCCATTTTCCTTCCTGCAGCTCAGCTGGCTGCATCTGATCTTGGGCCAAAGGTGATGTCCACAGACCAGAAGAATTACTTTGTGCAACTGGGAAACCTGTCCACCAGTCTACGCCAGCGGGCCTATGAGCACACCCTAAACAAATTGCAGCAGAGCAAGGGGCAGGCCTGGGGAACTTTGGCCCAGTTGCAGGAAACCCTCAAACTGGTAGGAAAATCCTCCTCCAGCTCCCAAGTCCTCTTGTTCCTCCTTCAACTGCACTCAAGGTCAGCTCACCCTGAGGTCAAGCTTTGTTAGCCAGGGTTAGCAGACCTTCACCCTTACCACATGACCCCTTTCCTCTACAGATCTCAAAGTGCTTTACATATAAGCATATGTATCACTTCCCCCTCCGTAGGCACCACCACAGAGGGATGAAATGCCTTTGCTGCCCTTCCATCTCCTCTGTGCTCCTCTCAACCTGCTGTCCCCTCTCCAACCTTCTACCTGTCCAAAGATTCCTCCAGCCCACTCCAATGTCAATACCATACCTCTTCCAGCCCCCATAAAGGGCCCTGAGCTCCAAAACTTTTCATTTTTCCTCTAAATTCTCATCTCCTTGGTCCTGGAATTTTGACTAGGCAGTAGAATAACAATCTAAACCAAGTTACTTTGGGGAAACGAAAGACTTATCCCTTTCAACAATACTTGTATTTTTCTTTAATAGGCTATTGAATCTGAGTGGAATTGCAGACAGAGTGGGGGGTTCAGAAGAGATCCCTGAGCTCTTTAAGTTACACTACATAGAGTACTGACCCAAATACTTCATGCTTTCCCAAATCTGGCTTGTATAACATCTGAGTGTGCCCTATTATCGCTGTTATTTTTTAATGTTTTGGGGTTGTTTTTATTTCCCCCTTTCAAATATCTTTAGGGTATGAGATGCCAATGTTTACACTAATCCAATTAGGAGCCCTATACCATAAGGCCATTGCTACCCAAAGGGAGGATGATGTTTGATGAGGTCAAAGAGCCAGGTCTCCAAATGAGCTCTAGATTTGGACCCAGAAAAGCTGTTTAAAGAATATGTTGGCTTGCTCACTCCTCCTGTCTGGTGCTGTTTCATCTATAAAATTATTCCAACTGAGCTTTAAAATCCTGTACCCCTACGGGTTTTATGAGCTCCTCCCTACCCTGGCTTGAGCAAGGACCCCCACTTCATTTTGCTCTTTCAGATTGAAGAGGTCAAACAGGACACAGAGGAGAGCCATGCCTGTGAAGACAGCAGACTATTACAGCAGCAGGGGCCAGGGTGGAGGCAGTGCCAGGAGACTGAAGAAACAGAGGTGTGGCAGGGTGGGTGAAGGGGAGGACTTGGGCATTAATCTGTCTTCCCTCCTCACTTTTCTCCTCCTTTTACAGCTACCAGAGTCCAGGCTTCTCCCCAGGGCTCGAAGCCTAGTCCAGCAGCTCCATGCCAACTACGGGGACCTGGCCACCAGCTTCCAGGGCCTCCCCATGGAGTTTCAGCAAGGGATTCGGCGGGCACGCTACAGCATTGGAGAGCTTCATGGTCTCCTCGCCATTGCTCGCTCCTTCGGGGACTTGTCTGCCATTGAGCTGGCCCAGAGTCGTGAAAGCCTGAATCAGACATGGCAGGGGCTAGAGGGACTGATGGCAGGCCTGGCACATAAGCCCCCACTCACCTGGCTGATGGGGCCCTTCCCCCTGGTTAAGGAGTAGAATATCTGGAGGAGCCCCTCTTTTCCCCTCCCCCAAGTGCTGAGCTTGGGAGTAGCCATGCTGTGCTTTAAGGACTGCCTGACCTTCCCTGAATCTCATTCCTTCCAAGCTTCTCCCCACCCCCTCACTCTCAAAGGCCTCCCTTCTTCTCTGGCTAGCTGCCCAGGGCCTAGCTCTGCCCCGCTGCAGGATGAAGCTGGGGTCTGGGCTCTGGTCAGGGCAACACTGGCATGAGGGAGCAGCTGCTGGAGGAAATGTCCTCCCAAGCTAAACTTAGTCTGTGCTAAGCTCCCAGCACACAGGTTCGCCTCCATGCTCCTTCCTTTCCTTCTCTTCACAAATATCTCACATCTCACAGGCTCCTTCTAGGTACCAGGGCAATCCTCTGGTCCCTGGCCTTTTTCCATGCAGCCCCTTCCTTACAAGCTAGGGGTGAAAAGGACAAGTCAGAGAACTCTGGTCTAATGTCCCAGATACACACTTTCAGGGGGCATCACCTAGTTCAACCTCTACCCTTTTCCACTACCACCTAACAAGGAGTCCTTCAGCCTCCATTGATGACTCCCAAGGATGGGAAATCCTACATCTCTAGGCAGCCCATTCCACTTTTGGGTGTCTCCTATTGCTAGCAACTTTGCATGAAATCTCCTAAGAATGCTTTGGGATCAGAAGCTAGCTAGGTGTTAAGGAAAGGGACAGAGGGCCTCTTTGTCTCTGGTATCTATGCAGAGATGAAGCCACCCTCCCAGGCTCCAGTTAGCTTTGGCTTCCAGGTGATTAAAAGGAGTCAGAATGTACATTTGCACAGCATTTTCCACTTTGCAAAGCACTTTACATACATTATCTCCTTATGACAACCCCGTGAGGCAGACTATTTTACTACCCCCATTTTAAAGAAACTGGGGGTCATAGAAAGTACCATACCCAAGATCAGAGAGAGTTTAGCAGCAGAGCTGAGATGAGAACCCAGGTCCTAATTCTAAATCCAATGCTTTCCTCTATGGCATGTTCTCTCCTGTGTGTCCCTCCACTTCCCATAGCTAGGCCTGGCTAAGAACTCTCAGGCTCCAAACTGCAGCTCCCAAGGCAGGGTGAGAGTCCCAGAATTATGGTATCAGATGGGAGCTCAGAGTCCATCTGGTTCAATTCATGCCTGAGAAAGAATCCTCCTTAGGGGTCACCCAGCCTCTGCTTAAAGAACTCCAGTGTGGTTCTCCTTCAAAACATTCAAAACAATCCCTGAGCTCTGGCTAGCCCAAGAGCAAGGATTTGATGTCGCCCTTCCTGAGGGGCTAGAGCATCATCAGTCTCCCTAACCTCCTTGGTTCTGCTGGTGCATGGAGTCCACTCATCCTGTCTCCTCCAGACTATCTAGTCAGATTTCTCAGTCTCTGTCCTGTGAACTTGTGCCCTAGGGCTACAAAATGAGTAGTGAGGCCACCCAAATCTCCACACTCACAGTCATTTAAACAGGCTTTGCCTACCAGATAAGGGACATGCTTTACGTGCTAGGCTAGAAAAGAGCCTGTTTCCAACCCCTCCCACCCCTCTCCCCCTATTTCTTCTCCTCACCGCTCAGCATCTCAAGCGCACCCCACCCCATCCCTAACCTGGTCTGTGTCCCTGGAGGTGAAATCCTGCCCAGGAAGCTCCCTCTTCTGATTAGCCCCTTCTTCCAAATATCACTGGTCTAAGTCAGACCTCTGAAGCAGGGGGTCCAAGGGGTGAGCCAACTGCTTCCCAGAGTGAGATATTTAACCTCTCGTTGGGGGAAGGGTCTTCCTGGAGAAAGAAGAGCCCTCCTAGCTTTGTGCTAATAACCTGCACTTTCCCAACTCCAACACCCCCTCAGTGGAACCCTACTGGACTAGCTGAGAAGTTCCATCGACTTTCTCTGCTAAATCTTCAAACAGTGCTCAGGCCAGAGGCAGCTACTCGAGCAGAATGCTGCTGCCCTGGGCCCTGTTCAGTTGCCCCATTAACAGGAACAGAAGCACCTTTTAACAAATCAGTTCTGCCAAGCCTAACCTCAGTGTCCCCTTCAGGTAGATGGATTTTAGGCAACTCCAGTCTTCCTGCTTCCAGGGCTACTGAGGAGATAGATTAAAAGGATCTGGTTAAATCCTCCGAGCTCCTGAGGGATGGACAGGGAAATCTGCCATCTAAAGCCACATTTACCTACTACAGTTATCTGGAGCTGGATGGGCCCTAAGAAAATTGGCACAGCACAGTTAGGGAAGTTCTACTGAGCAGCAGGAGGTGCTGCCTGGGTCAGCTTGATTCTTCATCTGTGCCCTTCAAATAAAAGGCCGTGGATAGCCTCACACACACCTTCTAAGTAGCAGGGCTTAACATTTCTCTTCTTCTACCCCAACATACCCACTGCCCAACTTCAAGCAAGGCAAAATGGCCCTAAGTTAAGGCCTGCCATTAGCAGACCCTGCTGCCCCCAAAGATCCAATGGCAATCAAACCTCTATTCCAGCTAACTCCTCATTATGGATCTGGCTCCCAGAAAAGACCTTCCCACAGCAGTATGGAATTCATCCACTGAGCCCCAGGCCCTCTCACCTACCACAGGCAGGAGGAAGAACAGCTGAAAGGAACTACCTGCCACAAGCCTTCTGGGCCTAGGTTACAAACCCAAGCTGGCGTCCAGGGCTGTGAAGAGGAGCCCCTGGCTCAGGTCGTGCATCCTGCCAAATGTCGTGACCCCAGATCTCTGAAGGTAGAGGAACCTCCACCTCCAGCCTGGTGGACAGGAAACAGCTGCAGTCTTTTACAACTAGGGGCCCAATGTCCCCTCAGCATATAGCTCCAAGAGCCTCAGGGCTCACAACAGCAGCCCCCCAGGCCTAATCTCCCCCTTTAATACTAAAGCACCGTGGCCTGGGGCTCCACCTGTCCAGCCAACCTCCACCTGAAAAGCAAGGCTGAGTCCAAGATCAGTGGTTCGTGCTCTGCATGTTCCATGCAACTCGGTCCCCGAGCTCTCCCCAAAGGCTGACATTGGCTGGCCTGGCCGTTAGGCTGTTCAGTGGGAGAAGACTCAAACCACAGCCTCATTTGAGCCATAAAGTTTAGATTTTTATTTTCTTTCTTCTTTTGTGTAAAGATGAACTTTTCCAGCTGCGAGCAGAGCCAGGGAATCCAAGCCCAATAGTTTCAGGCCACCAGATCACAGGCTCTTGTCCCCATTCCTGCTTCAGTCATCTCTGCCTGGCTCTAGGCTGGAAGCACTGCTGGTTCAAAGATGCAGTTCACTGTTAATGGGGGCTGTGCTGCTTCTCCTGTCCTGCACCAAACTGGCCAAGCTCTCAGCTTCAGGCTCCACTGCAGCCAACAACATTAGAAAACCAAGCCAATAAAAATGATTTTTTTTTCATTAAAAAACCCTTTATATTCATTTCATGTTGTTTTGAAATCACAGAAATTAGGTGAGGGAAAAAAACCCAAGGGGACAAATACAACTGAAGAGCACAGCGTTTCCCCAAAGTTCTCGGCTTTCACAAGAGTCTGGGGATGGGAGGGGAACAAGACCTATACATCATCTACTGTGTAACTTATGAAGGGGCTCAAAGCCAGGGCCAGGCTAAGGCCAAGAGCAGCACACCCAGGGCCTCAGCTCTCCTCATCAAGGGACTCCGAGTCCATCCGAACCCTCTCTCTCTCCTGCCGGTCGTTCCCTGGCCTCTCCAATGCTGGATCCTCTTGAATGGTGCTGGGGGGGGAGCAAGGGAGGAGAAAAAGGGGTCAGAGGGCAGCGGCCAAGTCTGGCCTCCAAAAACAATGCTGGAAGAGGAAGCGCAGGTGGTCAATGGGACAGTGGCAGTAAGAAGCATCCCTCCTGGTGCAGGGTCATTTACTCCTAGAAAGTAGATAAGCTACAGCCAGCAGTCAGCAGCAGTCAGAAGAGTTACAGATGACCTGACTAAGTTTAAAGTGACCTTCCCAAAGAAATGAGGAGACTTCCAACTTTGAGGAACGCAATCAACTAGATGAATGTTTCCCAGGATCCTCTCTTAACAAAGGCCCATCTAAGCAGCTTCCTGCTCCCCAGCAGGGTCTTTAGATCCCCATCCCAGAAAGGCCTACCTAGAGGGTTCCATTAAAGGCCCTGGGTTCTAATCCTGGCTCTACTACCTGAGTGACTTTGGGCAAGTCACTTAAGTTCTCCAGATCTTGGGTTCTCCCTCCTCATCTGTAAAGTGAGGGGATCCCTGAGGTCCCTTCCTAACTCTGATGATTCTTTTAAGGCATCTGATTGAGAACACGTTTGCAGTAGTTCTAGACTCCAGGGCCCAAGATGGGGCTCAGTGATAGCCTGAGTATACTACCCCCTCTTTCTTTCTCTCCAGAAAAATCCATTTCCCTCTCTGACACCAGGGACCCATTACAATGCTCACTCGTTGTGCAGGTCTTCAGACGAGCCGCATCTCTGCCCCTCTCCCATATTCTGTCCTTCCTCTCGTTCTTTGTCCTCACCACTCTCCCCCTTCTGGGTTGTGGACTCACCATTCACTGGAGCTGAGAGATCTGAGCCGGGAAGAGAGAGCCAAGAGAAACTTACTCCATGTTGGACTATTGGTGTTATGCCTGCTCACCACAAAAACCAACTTCAGTCTGGTCGTGTAGTACATATCCCTTGATGGGTCTTTCTTATACCTACCACAGAGAGCTTGACAAATACATTTCAAACAGCTGGAAAACTGAACTGTGGGAAAGAACACTGAGGAACATGAACAGATCACTGACTAGCAAGAGAACTTGAATTATGCCATGCCACTGGACAGAAATTGTCCTGTTTGCAAGGTTCCCTTTACACTTTTTTTGCCCTGGCCTGATCCTACTGACTGACCTCTGTTCCTCAGGGTGAATGAACACTGTCTTCATCAGACCAAGCTAAGAGGTTGGTCAATTTGGTGTAGGACAAGAGAAGTGACACGGCCCCTATAAGTCTCCTTAGAAACATTCCTCAGATGCCCAGAGACCCCTGGACAGAAGCTTTCTCTGGTCCATTTGGAGAAGTTTGAAGTCACACTCTTTTTCTACAGGATCATATCCCACAACATCAAAGGTATAAAAGGATTTAGGAATTCTAACTTCCCACTGGCCTTAAAGGGAATGGGGGTTAAATCAGGCCACTATCCACTTACCAACATTCGGCTCCTCCTCTGTCTTCTCCTTGGGGGCCTCCCCTCCTGCCAATTGATCTTCACTCTTCTCCACCTCTGCTTTGACCTTCTCCAAGGCAGGTTTGTTAGTTTTCTGGTTTGCATCAACCTTTGGTCCCAGGACCCTCGATTTGAGCCGAGTGTAGACTTCTGCTGCTTTCTCCATCACTTCCTGGTTGGCTTTATAACGGCGAATCTGGGTGCAAAATATCCCTCCTCAAGAAAAAAACTCCAGTTCACCACATTCCCTTCCCTCAATCTGAGTAATGCCTTTAATAGCCATTTCCACACTAAGATGCAGTCACCTGGCTATGGAAAAAGACCTCAAAACTTTGATTACATAAAATTAAGAAGCTTTTGTACAAACAAAACCAATGTAGCTAAAATTAGAAGGAAAGTAGGAAACTGGGGGGGGGTGTGGATTTTACAGTAAGTTTCTCTGATAAAGGTCTTACTTCTCAAGTGTACATGGAATTGGGGCAAATTTATAAGAATAAGAGCTATTCCCCAATTGATAAATAGTCAAAGGATATGAACAGGCAGTTTTCAGAAGAAATCAAAGCTATCAAATCATGTGAAAAAATACCCTAAATCACTAATAATTAGAAAAATGCAAATTAAAACAACTCTGAGGTACTACCTCATATCCATCAGATTGGTTAAGATGACAGAAAAAGAAAGGGATGTGGGAAAATAGGTACATTAATGCAATGCTGATGGAGTTGTGAACTAGTCCAGTCATTTTAGAAAACAATTTGGAACTATGCCCAAAGGGGTATAAACCGGAGCATGCCCTTTGCCCCAGCAATACTACTAACTAGGTACATACCCCAAAGAAATCAAAGAAAAAGGAAAAAGACCCATATGTACAAAAATATTTACAATGGCTCTTTTCCAAGGTTAACAAAGAATTTAAAACTGAAGGGATACCTATCAACTGGGTAATGATTGAACAAGTTATGGCATATGAATGTGATGGAATACTACTGTGCTATAAGAAATGATAAAGATGATGGCTTCAGAAAAACCTGGGAAAATGTCCATGAACTGATGCAAAGTGAAGTAAGCACAACCAAAAGAGCAATTTATACAGTAACAGCAATACTGTAAAGATAATCAACTGGAAAAGACTTTATAACTCTGATCAGTACAATGACTCACCACAATTCCAAAGGACTCATGATGAAAAATGCTATCTACCTCCAGATAGAGAACTGATGTACAGATCAAAGCATATTTCTTTCTTTTTTTAAACATGGTTAACACATAAATATATTTTTCATGACTTCATATGGATAATGGATATTATATTTCTTGCCTTCTCAGTGGGTGGGGAAGGGGTATAGGAAGGGAAAGAATTTGGAACTAAAAGTAAAATAAAATTTAATAAAAAAGGGACCTCAAAAGTCAATTCTCCCTCCACTACAACAGAACCAAGAGGTCATCCAGTTTCCCAATGAAGATTTCCAGGCAGCTCACTACTGCTTGAGATAACCCATGCTACTTTTGGACAACTTTGTTCAGAAGCTTTTCCTCCAAGCTGAGTTGACATTTGCTTCTCCATCATTTCTCCCCTCCCTGCTTTTAGTTCTACCCTATGAATCAAGCACAACTAAAATACTCTTACTTGTGACAATCCCCAATATTTAACAACAATGATCATGTCCCTCCCTAAGTTTTCTCCTCTACAGATTAGATACCTACAGTTCCTGCATCTGACCCTCAAATGGCACAAGTCCTCTGATCTGGGCAGATGAAGGCACTAACCCTAAAGTCCTTTTCCTATACACTCTGACTTTATGAGTGCCACCTGAGAATACAGGAGCATTTTCAGCTGTTGCATAACATTGCTGATTTGTATCAAGCTTGCAGTCAATCCGTGAAACTCCCCCAAGTATTTTCTACATTATTTGTTGCTACTATAGCCATGTCTCTCCCACATACAGTCCATGCCATCACCACCACCACTCCATCCTATACTTGACTTTTTAAACACAAGCAAAAGTCTTTCATTTCTTTATAGCTCCCTTTTACTGGAGCAATCATCCTTAGTCTTCCAGGTAACTAAATCTGCCTCCTCTACTTAACTGCAATGCCCCCAATAAGTCCCCCAGCCAGGAGATACTGACATTATGAATTACAGCCTGTCCTCAGACTAGACCTATCTTGCCACATGTCCTGCGATACTGACATTATGAATTACAGCCTGTCCTCAGACTAGACCTATCTTGCCACATGTCCTGCTTTCATCCCATTCCCACCCCCTTCATTCCCCAGCCCTCACCTCAGCAGTTCCTACTGTACCTTTTTTAATGTGGCCACCACATCTGTGTTCTTCTGGAGAATCTGAGAGGTCACCTGCAGGCTCCCTAGCTCCTCCAGAGCACTGAGGCATCTTTTTACATCCTATAGGTTGGGGAAGGAAAAGCTATGTGATCACCAAGGTACAAGGCCTAGGACTTACTACTGTAGTGAGGGGACTGGAGGAGGGTTGGCCTTTACAGGACCCAATAAGGCAATAATTTAAATGTGGGGTGCCTGGTAGAGGACTGTCAGACTTTAAACAGCCCAGCCCTACCACCACTCTGTATACATGGGAAGCCTTTTTAATAAATGTGTGTTGACTCACTGACTAGGAAGACTAAGACAGCCACAAAGAACAGGTAGGCTGGTAGAGAAATACTTTGCTGGGTTGAGGAGAACCTTGGGAAAATGCCCCAAACTTACTGTTTGGGCGCCACCATGTGGTGATACTGGGCACTACTATTTTAAGGCTAGACTGCCCTATAACAAACATTATTTGACCTACTAAATACTGATACTCCCAGTCCTCTTAGTGGTGTTGCCCCAAGTTTGTACAAGACATGGCATATGTCCGGCAGTCAAACACCAAGGAAATCAGAAAAAAAAAAAAAGAGAAATATGCAGCAGACAGAGGCCTGGGCTCCAAGCTAAATAGTACAGCTGAAAACTCTGAGCTCCAGACCAGCTCAGGCCTGATTCATTCTGTGACGTAAGACAAGACCCTACACCTCTTCTTGCTGCTGTCTGCTCAGCAAATATCCCTAGCTCACACACAGGTTTGTTGCAAAAATAAGAGAAAAGCATTTAACTTAATAATTCAGAAGGTCTGTGACTTCATTGATCCAGGCTCTCTGCCTATACCCATGCAGACTGGGGTCTCTCTTCAACATACCCTAAGATGATCTTATGTATTGTTGTCAAAAAAAAAAAAGTGATTCTCTGGTGGTCAACTTGTAAGCCAAGAGCTTACAAGTCTCTACATGAGGTTAGACTAGTCCTTGGAAAACAGGCCCACCAAAGTTTGGGCTCCACTGGCATATGGCCTCCAAGAGCTCAGAACCCCATCAAGAATACCAGGAGACAGCTGAGGAAGACTCTAGAGACAGAATCACATGGAGAAAGAACATCCCCACAAGCTCTAAAGTGGAAGAGATAGGGGCAGAGAGTTTCTCTGGAGCAGAGGGGAACAGCAGGGGCCTGGGACACAGCTCTTACAGGATTGTCAACCTTCAGCGCAAACTTGATCTCACTGTGCAACTTCTGCAGCCTCTCTTCCACAGACGGCTCTGTAAAGCAAGAGAGAACATTCCCGGCCCAAAGTAAGAGGAAGACTTGAGCCAATGAGAGCGGGCATCCTATTACTAAGACAAAGTCTCCCAAATTATCTTGTCTGTAATAGGCATACTTAATGAAATGACAGTTGAATGAATACAAGCTGAAGTTTACATAGGACTCTGCATAACTTTGCATAGTTTGCAAAGCAGTTTACATGCACTGTCTCATTTGATCCTCACAATAAGCCAGAAAGGTGAGTCAACATAAAGATTTTTTGTCATTTTTGTTATTTTTTATCATACCGATTTTTCAGATGAAGAAACTGAGGGTCAGGAAAGTTAAGGGGATTTGACTGGCATAGTATAGCTAATAAGTATCAGAGACAGAACTTCCCCCTTTTGAACTGAATACTACCCCGAATGGCTCTTACAAACAATTGTCCTCTGCATCCAAATTCTGAGCGTTCTCCCATTCCCCACAAAAGCAATTACAGATATGGAGACCATTCTAACCCTCAGATCTAAATGGGATACTATGATTCTTATTATTTTCAAGATCATGATGCTGTAGTTACTCTAACTCATCCCTCTCATCAGAACTAAAGGACTCTATGTTCCCCCATAACAAAAACCCATCTAAAATAAAGAGCATCCAGAAAAAGCGGCCCAGAAGGTTACCTGGAAGGGCAATTCCACCTCCCTTACCTTGGCGACGATGAAAGAGGCAAAAACATTTGTCATGGAGCCTTCTTCATTATGTACTCAAGGGGCTTTTCAGAATCAGGAGGCAACACCACCTCCTTCCCCCCACCCAACCACAAGCACTGGGGGCCCCACAATTTACTGCACCCTAGTTGAGAAACCCTACTTCTCACCTTTCTTCTTTTCAACCCTCCTCTCTGGAAGCACCTCCGACTTCTTCCTGGCTCGCTCCACTTTCACAGGCCTGGAGGGAGTTGGGCACCATTACCCTCACAACTAAGGCCCTTGCCGGGCTAGTGCCCTATATAGCTACTGCAATCCTCTAAATATTCATGTTGTCACAGTAACTTGGCAGGGAGGGGAGGGAGACTCCCTCCAGGAAGGACCAAAATGTTATATCTTCAAAATGAAAACTACCCAATGGCCATAGCAGACAAGCTTATGAAAGAAAACACTGGGATCTCCAGACCTGTAGGATGCAAATCCTACCATCTACCCCTGAAAGGTATTTCCCCCAGCCACCAGGATCGGGGGAAACAGATTTCTTAGTTGTTCCCCTTGGATAGCAGTTCTCATACACCCTGAAGGGCACCCAGGAAAAGGGAAACTCAATTCCACCAGGGTCCAGGACATAGTTCAAGAGCTGTTATAAAGAGACACCCAGGAGACACAAGAGATCTAAACCCAGAAACCATGAGGATGGGGTACCAAAGGGCTCATTCCCACAGGGTGAGGAAAAGAGATGGGGGAAAGAAGAACTATGGATTAGTGCTGACTTGGCTCGGGACTTCTCCTCCAGGCGGCTTCTTTTCTCCTTCTGGTTCAGTTTCTTCGATGGCTCTAAGGACTGAGATTGTGGCTTCTTCACTGGCTTCTTCACCTAGAACAAGCACATAAGAATGGCAGTCAGAAAGAAGGGAAGCAGCAGCCCCAGGCCTCCAGGTCTCCAGGCCTGCTTCACCACACACTCCTTGGAAGCTATGTACAGCATCTGACACCCAGGGAGCTCTAAGCCATTCACCTCTTTCTCTAGCTCTGGCTCTGAGTTGGAAGACGAAGGGGCTCGGCCCCGACCTTTCTTGCCCCTCTTCTTGATGGGCTCATCGTCTTTGACCTCAGCCTCGCTGCTGTCACTGTTGGGGTGTGTGTCCTCCCTCTCAGACTTTTCTTTCTTCTTCTCCTTTTCCTCCTTCTCTTGTTCCCTCAGTCGGCGCAGCTCCTCCTCCTGCTCCCGCTTCCGCTTCTCTTCCAGCTCCCGACGCCGCTCCTCATCCCTCCGCTTCCACTCACTGATGCGGTCCACTTCACTATCACTGTCACTGTGGAATAGGAGAGCCCACAAGGAAAAAAATTCCACAACAGAGCAGAGGAAAAGGAATATGCACTAACTGTCAGCTCCCACCCCTGATCCCAGGTGTGTCTGTTGCTGAAAGAATTCCTCCTCAATAAAAGGGCACAGAGAACTGGGGAGGGAGAGTTCACATTTCCTCCCTCCCTGGCTGGTACAAAAGGGACCAGAATTAGCCCAACAGTATTCAGGAGTCTGGCACCAGGCCCTGCCCCACACTCACCTGTCACTGCTGGAGCTGCTGGGAACACGTTCTACCTTTGGTTTTCTTCCCCGAGGTTTGGGGGGAGGCTTCTCGGCTAGAGGACAGAAATGATGAAGTATCTACCTGCTGCTTCTCTCTGCCCTCTGGAGATGCTCCAAAGGCCAGAGGGAGCCTCAGGAGAAGAGGCAGGGCCCTCACACAGTAGGCCCTCCGGCCTCCTTGCAGAGCAGGGTGAATGACCAACAGCAGAGTTTCAGGGGGAATAAAAGGGGAACAAGAAGGCCCGGTCCTCCCCCTGCAGCTCTACCTGGTTTTCTGCCCCGTGGAGGCTTCTTAACAGAGATATCCGAATCCGAGTCTGAGTCCGAGTCTGAGTCTGATTTTGTCACGACCATCGGTTTGTTCTGAGCCTCCTCTGAATCAGCCTTGGAGTCTGAATCAGAACCAGAATCCACCTTCTAGGGATACAACAGAAGAGGAACCATTATGGAAGGTGTGTGTGAAGGGGACAGATACAGGAAACCAAAGGGCCAAGAGCCAAATGGCCCACCATTCACTCTTACCTCGCACTGCAGCCCTAGTCTGAACTGCCCACCTCAGCCAGACTGTCTCTGATCACCCCTTCTCTCAGCTTACCCAAACCCTATTTATCCTTCAAGGTCTTGGAAAAGAACCACTCTCCTCCACTAAGGCTTTTCCAACTATTCCAGTAATGCTAACTTATCCCTTCCAGGAATTACATGCAATTCAATTGGCATTTAATCACATTAATACAGCAGGCAATTGGGGTGGCTAGGTGGTGCAGTGAATAGAGCACCGGCCCTGGAGTCAGGAGGACCTGAGTTCAAATCAGGCCTCAGACACTTAACACAAAAACTAGCTGTGTGACCCTGGGCAAGTCACTTAACCCCAAATGCCCTCCAAAAAAAAAAAAATACAGCAGGCAATTAATAAATGCATGCTGCTTTTGTTATATAGTACCCTGTGTGTTTTTTCATTCATCTATGTCTGTCTCCTTTCCCCATCTAGAGAGAATAAGCTCCTTCAAGAATCGAACTCCAACAATTTCATTCTGTGCTAAGCACAGCCAGCAACATAAAGATAGATATGCTCTGTGCCCTCAGGGAGCTGACAATCTACCAGATGACTAAAGATGTGAACACAAATGACTATTATACAAAATAGGATTAGGTAAGTGTATAAGAGAGGTGGAAAGTGCTAGAAGTTCAGAGAAGTGTGAGAATACTTCTGGTGGGGGGGAATGGGGGGAGAGGAATCAGGGAAAGCTTTCTAAAGAGATAGGGCCCTCTGGTTTTGAAAGACAGAGACAGAGGCCGAGGAAATTAAGACAGTGGGAAGGATGCTGCAGGCCTAAGGAACGGTGTGGACAAAGGCGGAGAGGCAGAAAAGCCCAGGACCTGGTCACAGTTCAACTGGATAATAGAAGGTATGCTGGGGAAACAATCAACAAGGATATATTAAGTGCCTATTATATGAGCCTGGGACTTTGTACAGCACTGAGGTTACAGATAAAATAATGAAACAGTCCCACAGTCCCTTCCTTCAGAAAGTTCACATTCCATTGGGGGAGTACAGTATATACATACATATATACATACACACGAAATAAATAAGCACAAGATAATGGGGGACATTATTAACGGGAAGATTCAAAATGGCTTTACATAGTGAGCTGGGAAGCTAGAAATGAAGGCTGGAGAACGGTCAGAAAGGCCTTGAATGCCAGGCTAATGAACATGGACTTTATGCGGGGAGATGATAGAACTCTGCTTCTGGACGTTTAACCTGGCAGGAGTATGTAGGAGGCACCAAAAATGCTAGGCTATGTCCCCCACCCACCCCTGTGCAAAGGCTCCCACCTCAGCCCTTGCCTCGGCCCTCTTCTCTTTGCTTTCTACACTCTCCCTCAGCAAGCCCCTATGGCTTCAGTTACCATTTGTATGTAGCTCACTCCCAGATCTCTAAGGCTAGCCAAAGTCTCTCTCCTAGGCTCTCACTGTGCATCTCCACCTGCCTAGTACACAGACTGGCTACTACAACAATCCAAACAAAAGGTAATGAGAGACTGAACTGCTATTCGGGTACCCACTAATTATCAGTTACATAAATGAAACACTTTGGAAGGGACCCTGAAGTTCTCTTCATCCCAGTCCATTTTGCAAATCTAGAGTCAGTGACCAAGAAGTCCCTAAAGTTTTTCCAGGGGCAAAGAACAAGTCTGAGGACTTACCACCTTTTTCTTCCTTCCTCCAACTGGGCCCCTCCGTGGGACCCGGGCAACAGTCTTCTTCTCTGGAGTGAAGTCCTGAGTGGAACAGGAGAACATTGGCAGGACACTGAGTATAGTGCCAGGCTAGACACCCCACCCATTCTGGCCTCAGTCATCCTATGAAGCCATCTCACAAAAGCCCTTTGTCTCAGATTTAATGGAACCTGTAGGGAATCCAAGCTGGCACCAAAACCTATGAAGCACAGAGGCCAACAACATTATCAGCAAAGCACCCAAAGCCCATATTCAGTCACAGACCAAGGGGCAGGCAGGAGGGTGAGTGAAGAAAGAGACAAGGCTTCAAGGCCCAGCTCCACAGCTCACTCAGCATAGGAAGGACCCTGGGAAATCCTATTCTCCTCTGAGACCTATTTCTCTGCTGTCAGAAGAAGAGGCTGCACTGGATGATTTCTAAGCTTCCTTCCAACTATGCTTTATGATATCCTGAGTCCAGGGAAAAGTGAACGAGATGGGAATGGAAGAGATTCTGCTCTCTCCAAAAGACCCCTTGTGTCTTTTCCTAACCAACTTCCCCTAACCTGATTCATTTCTCTCCTCCCCATCAAAGACCCAGACCCACACTCACCTGATCACTGTTTTTTTCTGATTCTGATGAGCTTTCTGAGTTTTCATCTTCTGATGGGGATGCACTGGCCAGGTCCAGGTCACTGGAGGCTTTGCGTGCCCGTTTAGACACTGGCATCTGGAAAAAGAGAAGGTACATGTATGTATGCCAGTGACTGAAAAGGCTACTGCTCCCCCTAGGATTCTCCCACTACTCTCTACCCCCACTTCCAGAAGGCCCTGTCTGCTACCTACTCAGGGTAAAGGAGGGCCCAAGTACACTCTAAACCTATCTCAGAGGCATCCAATGTGGAAGTCATCAATATAGGGCAACGCTTCTTGGCCTGGGTCACCAGAACAGAACGAAATGGAAGAGGTAAAAAAAAAAAAAGCGTCAAGAAAAACTTGTACTGGTCCCCAGCTTTCACTTCCCTAAGTCCACATAAACCAAGAGCTGTTTTGAGTTGGAAAGAGGTCCTGGAATCATCTGAGGTGAAAATCATTAGTCATAGGGGCGACTAGGTGGCACAGTGAATAGAGAGTAGGCCCTGGAGTCAGAAGGACCTGAGTTCAGATCCGGCCTCAGACACTTAACTCACACACAAACAAAAACCTAGCCGTGTGACCTTAGGCAAGTTACTTAACCCCAACTGCCCTCCAAAAAGCAAAAAAAAAGAAAAAAAATCATTAGTCATTTTGGATGGTAGGTCCAGAGATCATCAACATCAAGCAGCACCCCAAATTCACTTCCCTCCTTTGGAGAGGGCTACTATCATGTAGTAGGAAGAAGACTTAAGGAATAGCAAAAAGGAAGAAATTTGAAGACATATAAAAAGTCACATAAAGTGATGCAGAGTAAGGAAAGCAAAGCCAAAAGGACAATATACCAATTCACACAATCACTACGATGAACATTCCCAAAAGGCCAAAATGGTCAGATCCGATCCAGGAGACACAGGTGGTAGCAGAGTATTAATGTTAAGGCACACACCATTTTTTGCTCTACAAAGTGTCCATGGGTCTCTTAATTGCCAGATTCAATGGTCATTCCTTCACCTGCATCCTTCTTGGGAACTGATTTGGATTGGGGACATTTGCTTATTTTCTGATCACCTGTGAAGGGGGGAATCTCTGTGTGAGAGTCCTGTCAAGGTTCAGTTTAAGCACCACTTCTCCATGAGGCCTTTTCTGATCCCTGCTCCAGCTGATAGCGCCTCCCCCTCCCAAATTCACCTTCTCTCCACTTGTGTCTTTGAGTATAGGGGCTGTTTCACTATTGTCTTTGTGTCCCCATTTGCACTAGCATGTAATAATCAATCAATAAGCATTTTCTTAAATGCCTATTGTGTATCAGACACTACTAGCTGCTGGGGATACGAGTAGAAGGAATGAAACCCTCTCTATCTGTAAGAAGCTTAATTCTAATGAAGAAGACAACAAATATTACACAAATATATTCAATATAAATATAAAATTAATAAATACAAGTATATACAAATTTATTAAATATAAGGTGTTTGGGAGTGAAAGCTCTAGCATGGGGGTATCTGGAAACATTTTAAGCAAAAGATGGTGCATAAGCTACATCCTGAAGTGGCAGTAAGAAAGGAGTCCATTCCAGACATGACAGACAGAGAGTCAGTGCAAAAATACAGGGACAAGAGATGGAAGGTGATGGGGGAGGAACTGAAAGAAAGTCAGTTTGGTTGAATCACAGACTGTAAGAGGGGGAAATACAGCTCAGTGAGGCTGGAAAGACAGATTGGGCTAGGTTATGAAAAGCTTTAAAAACTAAACAGAGTTGATAATTTATCCTAAAGGCAAGAGGAAGCCTCTGGAGTTGATTAAATATGGGAGTCAGATGGTCAGATCTACATTTAAGGAAAATTGGTAGCAATGTGTAGGAAGGAACAGAATGGAGAGAGACTTAAATCATTCAGACAAGAACTGATGAGGGGCTGAACAAGGTGGCAGCTATGTGAATAGAAAGGAGATATTGTGGACACAGAATCACTATCTACGCTTGGTACACAGGATGAGTAGAGGAAGGAGTCAAAGATGGCACCAAGGTTATGAAGGTGGGACACTGGAGAAATGGTGATACCGTTGACAGAAGTAGGAAAATTTCAAAGAAGGGAGCTGTTTAGGAGGGAGATAATGAATTCAGTTCTGGACATGTTGAGCTTGAGATGTCTCTAGAAGATCCAGTGTGAAATATCCAATAGGCAAATGGGGATGTGGGACTGAACTCAGGGAAGAAACAAGGGCTTGGCCATATAAATCAACAGTCATCTGTGTTCAATCCACAGCAACTGATGAGGTTATTAAGACAGAATATAGATGGCAGGGGTGGGGAACCTACAGCCTCTAGGCCACATGTCCTCTGGGTCCTCCACTGTGGCCCTTTGAATCCAAACTTTGTGAAGTTGCAAAGTTTGGATTCAGTGAAAGGGATGCACTTGAGGACCTAGAGGGCCACATGTGGCCTCGAGGCCACAGGTTCCCCAGTCCTAGTATAGAGGGAAGAGAGAAAAGGGCTAGGATAGGACTTTGGGAACTCTCGTAGTTGGGAAGTTTGATCTAGAACCAGCAAAGAAGGGGTGGCTAGGTGGCACAGCGAACAGAGCACCACCCCTGGAGTAAGGAGGACCTGAGATCTGGCCTCAGACACTTAACACAAAAACTAGCTGTGTGACTTCGGGCAAGTCATTTAGCCCCAATTGCCCTACCTTCTCCCCTCCAAAAAGCAAAAAAAAAAAAAATATATATATATATATATTAGAACCAGCAAAGAAGACAGAACAAAAACAGGGAGACAGGTAAGATAGAGCACTAGAGAAGAACAGAATCACTTAAACCTAGGAGAGAGTGGTCAATATGTCAAATGTAGCAGAGATCTTGAAAAGAATGAAGACTCAGAAAAGTCCATAAGACTTGGCAATTAAGAAACCACTGGTAACTTTGCACAGCACAGCGTCAGTTAAGTGATGAGGTCAGAAACAAGATGGCAAAAGATTGAGGAGAGGAAGTGGAGGCAGAGAATGAAGGCAGAGTTTTCAAGGTATTTAACTGAAGAAGGGAGGAAGAGCTGTAAGACAACAGCATAAGGAGAGGGTAGGGTCTAGTGAAGGGGGTTTTTTTAGATAGGAAAGACTTTGGCATCTTTGAAGGCAACAGGAAAAGAACCAGGAGACAGGGAGAAAGGGGATGACTGAGGTTACAATCTGAAGAGAGGAGGGATCTGATCCCACTGATCCCACTTCATCGTGTCTCCTCCAGCAAACTGTCCCCTCTGTCATCCCCAACCTCTCACTACTCTTCCTCTCCCTGTCTCCCAGCTCATTCCCTATCACCTCTATGTCTTCCTCCCCAAAAGCCCACATGACCCATCCATCCCTGCTAACTGTCATCCCATATCTCTCCTCCTTTTTTGTGGCTAAACTCCTGGAAAGGTCCACATGTAATTGAGGTCTCCACTCCCTTTCCTCTTTCCTCTAGTTGAGAAACAACTAACTGGTGCAGTGGACAGCCAAGCATGGAGTCAGGAAGACCTAAGTTTAAATTCAGCCTCAAACACTTACCAAGTGACCCTGGACAAGTCCCTTGGTCTCTGTCTGCCTCAGTTTCTCCATAGGTATTACTTCAAAGAGTGGTTTTGAGGACCAAATGAGATAATAGTAAAGTGCTCAGCACAGTGCCTGGCACATAGTAGGTGCTTACTAAATGCTAATTTCCTTTCTTCTTAACTACAAACTGGCTTCCACTCTCATCATTCAACTGAAACCAATGATCTCTTAATCGCCAAAGCATCCTTCTTGATTATTTCTGCAGCCTCTGACAACCTTTCTTCCGTCTAGGTTTTTATGACATTATTCTCTCCTGGCTCCCCTCCTACCTCTCTAACCACTCTTTCTCAGTCTCCTTTGCTGGATTTTTCCTCTAGGTCACAGCCACTAACCATGGGTATTCCCCAAGTTCTGTCCTTGGCCCTCTTCCTTCCCCCCTCTATATTATATCACTTGGAGATCACATCAGGTGCCACAGATTCAATAATAATCTCTACACAGATGATTATAAAATCTAGGCATCCACCCCAGTTCTCTCCTGACCTCCAGTCTTATTTTACCAACTGCCCGCTGGACATCTCAAATTGGATGTCCTGGAGACAAGTGAAACTCAACATGCCCAATGTGGATTTCACTATCTTTCCCCCAAGCTTCCCCTCCCCCAACTTCTAGTCACCCAGTCTCACATCTGCCACATGCTCCTCAACTCCTCGCTCACCCTAAGTGGCCAGTCTGCTGCCAGATCTGGTCACATACACCTCCTTCTCTCCACAAGCAGTGACTCTGGTGCAGGTCCTCATCACCTCATGCCTGCACTATTGCAATAGCCAGTTGGATGATCTCCCTGCCTCAGTTCTCTCCCCATTCCAGTACATCCTCCATTGCCAAAGTGATCTTCCTGAAGCAGTGAATCAGAATACGTCACACATACCTATCCTCCTCCGTAAACTCCATGCCTCCCTATAACCTCAAGATCAAACATAAAATCCTCTCCTTGGCTTTTACAGTCCTTCACAATGTGGCTCCCTCCACATACTCCCTGATCAAGCAACACTGACTTTCTTCCTCATGGGTGGATTCTTGGCATTTGCTGCTGTCCTCCCCACCCCCACCCCATGCCTTAAATTCTCTTCCTTCACACATCTCTACTTCCTGGCTTTCTCCAGGTTCCTTCAAGATTCAGTTCAAATGAAACCTTCTGTAAGAGGCATTTCCTGTCTCCACTCCTCTTTCTACCTCTACTCTCAGTGCCTTCCCTCTGAAATCACCTCACATATATGCATATATATTTATGCACACAGGTATCAATATAGATATTGATATTCATCTATACCTCAGAGGACATAGTTCTTTGCATATTGATTCCACCATTAAAATGGGAGCTCCTTAAGGGCAGGGACTGGTTCTTGTCTTTCTTGGTATCCCCAGAACTTAGCACAGTGCCTGACACACAGCAAGCACTTAATAAATGCTTATTAAATAATAATATAATAATATTATTTAATAACTTATAATATAAACATTTATTAAGCACCTACTATGTGCCAGGTACTGTGGTAAGCACTGTCAAAGGGTTTTGAGATGAATGGAGAGAGTACTGAGGGCAGATGGAGCTCACAAAGAATCGTCTCTATTCTCTCAGTAAAATAAGAAGCAAAGTTCTCAAGGGAAGGGGAGGTGTGCAAGAAGGGAAAAACAAGGCACGGAGGCATGAAAGATTTGAAGAGGAAAGAGGTTTCAAACAGCTTCTAAGCAACATGGGGACTCAAGGAGGCACCTGAAAGCTTGCTGAGTGACTGATCTTTCTGCAGCTTTTAATACCTCTTTAGTTTTTCATAACTTCTGCTTCTTGGTGGCCACCATTTCTCCATCTCTGCTGGGTTATCACTCATGTGCAGAGATACCAGAAGGCCCTATAGGCCCTCTTCTATTCTCTCTCCACAATCTCTCATGGGGTCTTAGTATTCTAGCCCCTTAGTATCTATGCAGACCACACCCAAATCTATATATCTAGTCCTAGTCTCTCTCTCCTAAACTATAGATGTAAATCTCCACACATTTCCAACCAGACAGATGTCCCAGAGGTATATGAAACTCAATATGAGCAAAAACTGCCAATTTCCCCCCAAATCCACCTACTTCCTAATGTTTTTGTTTGTGTTAAAGATATCCCTATCCTTTTGGTCACTCATGATAACAATCTCACAGTCATACAAAAACTCTTCGTTCCACATCACCACACACATCCAATCAACTGTTGAATCTTATCAGTTCTACTCCCACATCACCCAAGTTCAAGTCCTCATCACCTCTCTCATGGGGTACTAACTGATTTTTCTTCCTAAAGCTGGTCCCCTCTTCAATCCAACCTCCAAAGACATGCCAAAAGGGTGTTTGAAAACACAGATCTGACTCACTCACTCCCCTAGTCAAAAAACTCCAGCAGCTAGACCCTGTTGCCTTTAGAGCACGTGTTCTAAATTTTTTGTGTCCTGGACTCCTTTGGCAGTCAGTCTGGTAAGACCTATGGACCCTTTCTCAGGCTGATGTTTTTAAATACATAAAATACACAGGATTACAAAGGAAACAAATTATGTTGAAGTAGTTACCAACATATTAAAAAAAAATAAGTTCACAGACCCCCAAAAAAGAACTGTTACTCTAGAATAAATACAACATAAACTCCTCTATTTGGCATTTAAAGTCTTTTACCTACTTCTCTCTAGTTCTTTGCGGAGGTGAGAGTCTGTAGGCATAAACCAAAGACTTGTTCAATCTATTGTCTGATTTTTAAACTCTTTTTCCTCCTCTTTTTTATTCTTTTTTTTAAGGGACAGCACCCTAGGAAGGAGAGAAGGGAGGCAGACCCTGGAAATGTAGGCGATGTAAAAACAAAACATAGCAATAATTTTTTAAACTTCGTAACAATCTGACTCCAATTCACCTTTGTAGGCTGATTACACATTATCCCCCTCATGAATTTTGCATTCCAGCCTAACTGGCCCACCTGCTGTTCCTCATATATGACATTCCACCTCCCCACTGCGTGGGGACAGCACAGGCTGTGCCCCATGCCTGGGATGCCCTTGCTCCAGGCCGGGGCCTTTCCGGAGCCTGGCTGCCTTTGTGGTAGCCCAAGAGGCACCTCCCACGCAATCCCTTTCCTGATCTCCTCCCGCTGCTGGGGCCTCCCACTCCCATCCTGCTGGATTTACTCTGGAGATAGTATTTATTTACAAGGCTACATGCTGTTTCCAGCCAACAGAATATGGACTCCTTGAGGGCAGGGGCTCTTCACTTGTTGTTCTCTCCCCAGTACCTGGCATGATGCCTGGCACACAGAAGGCACTAAGTGCTCCATAATGAACTGAACAAGCAGCACCCACCATCAGGGCAGTCACTCCAACAAGCAGTTCTCCTTAACTATTTGGGGGGAAAGTACTTGGGGCTGCTTGGGGGTTTTCTGGAAGTGTCTGCTGTCTCAAAGTAAAATGTATCAATAATAATTTTAAAATTTTTTAAGAGTGCTGGGAGTCCTGAGTTCAAGGCCCTCAGAAGATTTACCACTAAGAAGATTTAAGGACAGTTAATTTCTCAGATCCTGTTTCCTTATCTGTAAAATCCTGATAATATTTGCACTACTCAGCCCACAGAGCTTATTGTGAGGATCAAAGCAGAAAACACATGCAAAGCACCTTGTCAACCACAAAGCACTATATTCCAGCCATGCAGGAATCCCCCACCACCAATTTTTTCATCAAATCTGGCATGAGAGGAAAGGAAGGGATCAGGCAACCCATGGAACCATAATCTTTCCCAAGAGACCAATAAATAGGGACCTTGATTCCTTGGGAAACTGTATGAAAGTAATAAAATCCTGACTTTGATGCCCTGGCACAGTCATTTTGGTTTAAAGAAACCTGCCCTGAAATAGGAAATATAAATGAGAGACATTAAACAAGAGTGTCCCTGTCCTGTCCCCCAAAGATGACCTAAATTTTTAAAAATTGTACTGATAGGCAAATTGGACAGAAATTTACATTCCACATGGATTTCTCTCTTTATCAAAGGATCCTTTAAAAGAGGAGGATTCCTTTAAAAGAGTACCCCTAGTGTAGGGGTGGGGAAACTGCAGTCACATGTGGCCCTCTAGGTCCTCAAGTACAGCCCTCTAAGTCCAAGTTTTACAGAACAAATCCTTTTATTAAGGTTAGTGGCTGACTGTGCTCACACAACTGATGAGTATCAGAGTGGAGATCTGAAGTTGGGGCTCTCCTGAATTAAAGTCCCTCACCTGACAAATAAGAAAACAGATCCAGAGAGGAAGAGCACCTTGCCTAGGGCTGACAGCACCAGCAGGACTAGGTAGGCCCTCGGTGACCCTCCCTTAGCTCCTCTGCTGCCTCAGTACTAACCCTACTTCTCCATCCACAAGGGCCTGGGATCCAGGCTCAGCTCACCCCATACCTACTTTCAATGGTGGTGCTTTCCGCTTTATCCCACTGTGTTCACTGCCCTTGTCAGATTCTTCATCACTTTCCATCTTCTCACTGGCACTGGCTGCCGTCACTGAGGCAACAGCCATGAGCCCTGTTTCATCTTCCGCGTCACTTCCAGCCAGGACTTCACTGTCAGAAGAACTCACGGGCTAAAGGGCAGAAACATAGACAGAGAGGTTTGGCAATGCTTGCCCCTCAAAGGAAGACTCACAGCACTCATAGGAAGATAAGAAGACCAACAAAAACATAATAACACACATGCTTGGAATCAAGGAAAACCAAAGTGAGCAGGAAATTTCTAGTTCCACACTCTCAAAATGTCCAACAAGCAATTAGTAATAAATGACTGGGCCTTGGGGAAAAGGTCAGGGCTAAAGACAGGGATTCAGAACTCATCCACCCGAAAGGACCTGATAGTGCTGGCAGAAGTATTCTGCTCCCTCTCCCTCCCTCCTTTCTCTTCCCCATATTTTACCCTTCCATAGAACCCTTGGTCTTTCTTTAAAGGCCCCATTAAAAACTGTTCAATGCATTTTGATGATAGAAGCAACAAAACAATTCCCATTTATTAAAAACAATGATAATGTCAGAAATTGTCTTCATTTCATAGGGAGTCAAAAGAAATTGAATATATAACACATGTCCCCACTCTCTGGGTTGTAATGGCCCAGAGTTCTCTCAGTCAATGCAACATGACCTTGTCTCTATCACTTTTGACAAGATTCAAGAGGATAATTCTAAGTAGGTCAAGCCCAAAGTCTAACAAGCCAGGAGAGAATAGTAATGCTGCCTCTGTAAGCTGGTATCACACCTTTCCTCCAGGAAGCTCTGGGAAGCCATTTATTTTTTTTTCTTTTTACAACACCCCAGTTACTTACAGGAAACAGTTATTAATAATCCTCATTTTATGCCTTGTACATAGTAGGCACTAAATAAAGTTTTGTGGAATTAAATTTACTTGTACAGAGTAAAACTGAGGACCAGAGAGTCTGTGACCTTCCCAAAGTCATGCAAAGAAGCAGGAATCTGCCCACTATGGCAATAGCCTTCTTTTCAGTTTATGGTCTTTTCAGTTTTTCGACAGTGACCCAATTTCAAGAAAGTACAATGGAAAGAGCACTAGACTTAAAGAAGACTGGAGGAGCGGCTAGGAGGCACAGTGAATAGAGTGCCAGTCCTGGAGTTGGAGGACCTGAGCTCAAATCAAGCCTCAGGACACTTAACACTTAGTGGCCGTGTGACCTTGGGCAAGTCATTTAACCCCAGATGCCCTGTCTTCCCCCCTCCAAAAAGGAAAAAAAAAAGTCTGGAGTCTGAGTTCTGACTCTATCACTTACTAGTCATGTGATTCTAAGCAAGTCACTTTACCTCAGTTTCCTCATCTGCAAAATAAAGATAATATTCACAGGTAGTTACTTAATATTTTGTAAACCACATAGCACCATTAAAATGTGAGTTATCTTTGCAATGTTCCTGTGATCAAACAGGTAAGGCAGAATTATCCCTCATTTTTCAGAGAGGAAAACTGAGGCATGGAGCAGCCTGAGGTCAGACAAATCATTGCAGGACCTCAGATGAGGACTCAGACTCCTCGACTCCCAAAGCTGTTTCTGCCAGAGTCACATTACCTCCTGTTGATATCATAAATGTTTTCCAGTCTAGATCATCCAAATGATAATCAGCACTGAGGAGAACCAGGAAAGAGCCAAGAACTAACCAACCTCAAAGCCTCTAAAATGGTTCCATAAAATAAAACAGGAATTTGACTTCTGGCACTGTCTTAAAGAATTGGAAATATAACATGCAACATGAGAAAAGAAGGGGGAAAGCCAGTCATGGAGGTACAGTAACTTTTATTTTCTATCTTTCTCGAAGATGATGTATCAGCCAATTATCCTCTGCAAAGGGCAGAATGGGAGGGATGGGAGGAGGAATAAGAGCTACTACTTTAACTATGTTACTTACAATAATTACTACAATCCCCCTATCTCTCTTGAAAGGCGGGGGAGAACAAATCCTTGCAACAAATACACAGCGGTAATTCACTTTTTTCTACAGCATTAAAGGCTTTCTTTACTTTCCCCACAACAACCCCAGGAGGTCAGAAGTACAAGTGCTAAACCTATTTTGCAGATAAAGAAAGCAAGGCTCAGGCAGGCCCTAAGCGAAGGATTCTTTCTGTCCATCCAGGCTGCTTCTCTGCAGATAGAATCTCCTTGGATCCTTACAACCGCTCAGTGAGGTACGGGTTATTATTATCCCCATTTTGCAAATAAAGAAATTGAGTCTCAGAAAGGTTAAGTGATTTATCTATGGCCGATATCACTCTTTCTCCACCTATGGATCTGCTATAAAAAGAGGCTAAGGAGACCCACCCCTTTTTACATAATTAATTTACATAGTCCTTCATTTTCTTATTTCCCCCTCCTCAAAGTCTCTTGCCTTCCTAGGGTTCCAACCTCTTGGTCCTAGGCTGTGGCCTGCTAATGTAAGAGCTCAAATTGCCCAATGCATTTACCAAGCATTTTCCCCACAATGATACAAGTATTACTATCCCCATCTTACAGATGATGACGTGGAGGAAAAAGAGGAGTGACTTTCTGAAGGTCTTATGAAAAGTGGCCATGCTGAAGCTTCAACTCAGATTTTCTGATTCCAATAATAATAATAACCCCAAAGTACCCTAGAGTACATAAAGTCCTTTCCTCACCCCAATCTTGTATGGCAAGCAATAATAAATACCACGTCCCCCACTTTTCAGATGAGGAAATTGAGGCTCAGAAAAGGAAAATGGCTCCCCCAAAGTAATATAATTAGTCAATGAAAAGTCAGCATGTGAAGACAGGTCTACTGCCTCTAAGTCTACTCCGTGATGCTGCCTTTCTAGGGATAGGGGAAACTGAGACTGCACTCATATGAGGTCTCATCAGCCCTCTGGCCTTCAAGATCCCAGCCTACAAGTCAGTCACATGCCCTGTTTACTGGTATAAACTGACTTCTTTTAAACTTGAAATGTGAACCTTATGAGATGTGAACATGGCTCGGTGCCAAAGTGGTTTGGGCTAGAAGAGCAGCCTGAGGGTCACTGTTTCCCAATCCCAGTTCCTCGAGGGCCAGTATTTTGTCTCTGTTTTATGGAGTACCTAGCATGCTGTGGGTGTCCAATAAATATTAATGGTGCTGATGATTCACCAAGAAGCATCACAGTGAGGAGGTAACCAGAGAGAAATTGAGCCAGGGCCAGAAAAGGAGCTGGTGAAACTCAACCACATTCTGAAACCGTTTATCCAAATTCCAGAGCAAGCAAAGCACTGGGGGAAAGGGCTTGGTGCTGTGGCAAAGGAGATGGATGCCAGGCTTCTCAAACACCTCAAAAGATGCAGAAGATAAAAACTTTACAACAGACCAAGGCAAATCAAGTATGTGGCTTTCAAAGAAAAGAGATATGGAATAAGCAAATATCACCCTCTGGAATCAAAGACCTTAGAAAGGGCTTTATAATTTTAGTCTAACCACCACATTATATAGACGAGGAAACCAAGGTCAAAGAAAGGAACAGATCTGCCAAAGGCTGAAGAGGGCAATAAGTGGCAGAGCCAGGTTTGCTAACTCCAAATGTAGTGCTCAGCCTATGGATACAGAATTTTGAGATGGCACAGACTCATGGGAGAGGGAGAACAGGGTTCTGCTGCCTTCCAACGCAGAGTACTGCCTTGACCAAGAGCATCAAAAAACATCTTTGTGCACTCCCCTCAGATCTTGCCAGTCATCATCCCCTTCCATGATGGCTTTGCTTTTCTTCAACCCACCGTTAGTCCCCTGGATTCACCCATCTCTTGTGGATAATTCATATTTTCTCCCAGTTTACCCATGAAGGCCTACAAATCTTTCCTGAGCCAGGCTCTTCTATACACTTAGGTCTGTGCCACCCTCCTGCACCCTTTTATTATCTGCATAAACCTCAAGAGTAATGCTCAAACGCAAAGAGCAAAACTCACAATGAAGCAATCACCAGCTCATTCTCTCCCCAGACCTGCTCCTCTCCTTCTCCCTTCTCCCGCCTCTCTCTACCTTCTCTAGCTTCTACTCTACTCCCCATTTGCCTTCCAGATGACAGATATCCCCACTCACACTTTCATCTGGAATGGAAACCTTCATCTGGAATGGAAACCTTTTAACTATCACCAATCACAGACTCTTTCAAAGTCTGACATCTTTGGAGGAAGAAAAAGAACAACTGCTCTCACTTGTCTAAACTCTTGACATATTAAGAAGCACTTTTCTCACAACAAGTAGAAAAAGTGTTATTGTTCCCACTTTATAGATAAATAAACTAAGGTCTAGAGAAGTGAATTTGCCTTTAGTCACAGAGCTAGCTAAGTACAACAGACAGAACTCAGACCTAGATCTCCGCCTCCATGTCTACCCATTATATCATGCTTTCCCTTCTTGGAAGAAAGAAATGTTTACAATTTGGGGTTAAGGATCTATAGCTCCCTCTTCCTTTCCTGTCAGTCAACTAAGCAGTTACCTTCTCAAGAACCAAATACAAAGAGACCCTCAGACTGACTTGGACAAGCCTGAAATTTCAGGCTATTCAGGTTTCTCATGGTACAGTTTATGGAATGACTGGTCATAAAATGAAGAATTTGCTTTGGTGCACTATCTGGAGAAGACCAAGAAAAAGAGAAGGGCTATGAATTCATCTCTGAAAAAAGACTCACCGGTGGAGCACTGTAACTGGCATGGGGGTTATTCTGGATCTCCCACAGACCTTCATTAAAACCTTTTCTTTTGTTGGGTTTCCCATACTTGTCCTTGTATTTTTCATAGGGGAACAAGTCCTTGGGTCCCAGGAAGGCTCTGGAGAAATAGATCATGGGACAGGAACAGATAAGTCCAGAAGTCATAGCATGGTACCAAAGAAAGGTCTGAGTCAAGTGCTCCAGATGAAGGAGAGGGATACTTACGTTTCATGAGTGCCAAAGAAGAAGATGGGGTACTTGTTGGGGGGTGGTTTTACTGCCCCATCTGCAATGTCATCAATCTGCAAGGTGAAGGAAGTAGGGATGATCAGAAATTATAAGTATCATCAGTCCACACCCCCCAAAGTGAACAGTGTCAGCATGAGATAGTTCGTCAAGAAAGATGCTAGATTATCTCGGTAAAAGAGGTACCATGGAAAGGGGAGCTATCAAAGGAGCAAGAGGTTAAATGTTCCAAGTTAAGTGCTGTACTTCCCCCACCCAGGTAAGTTCCTCTCACTCCAAAGATAGGGGCTAGGAATAGTATTCCCAGGACAGATGCTTCACCTTCAAGAAGTCAAATACCTTCCTTGGAGCCAATGCTGGGGATGGAGATAAGTATGGTTTCAGGGGACTCCTCAAGTCCCTTTACCCTGGCCCCTCCCCTCAAAGGGACATTCCATGGAAGGGATCCCTGAAGATATTGTGGCTGGGGGCTGGCCCCAGAAGAAATCCACGATGCAGGGGGCAAGCAACAAGGATGGAGAAGGGAGGGGGCTCCAGGAGACAGGACTTCAGCATCCAGGAAGTCCCACCCCCTCTCTGCAGGCCCATGGGCTAAAGTAGCTGTCAATCACCTCCCAACAGGAGGATGGCATAAACCCCTTAGTTTCCAATCAGGTGCCTGGAAATGTCTGGGGATGGAAGAAATTTTGTAGAGGAGAATGAGAAGGGTTCTTGCCATTGGCAACAGGAATTAGTTAAGTGAAGGAAATTTTCTATAAACAGTTATTTCTCCAGATCCCCCATAGTAGGGGCTCTGTAGTTACTAGCATCAATGCTAGAAGCCTAGATTAACCAAACAATTCCTTTCTTTCTAATTTTTCCCAGAGACCTGTTTCTACAACTCTTATACCAGCCCCCTCCAATTTCCTTGGCTCTGTCATGTTCCATTCATAATGTTACTAACCCCAAGGAAACCTCATTTACCCTCACTTAATCATCCATTTAGGTACCAGGGGAACTAGCATAGTACAAATGATTTGGAGTCAAGGCCTTGGGTTCAAAGACCAGTTCGGTCACTTTCTACCTATGTGACCTTGAACAAATCACTTAACCTCTGGGGATTTCTGTCTCCTCATCTGTGAAACGAGGGCTCAAACTAGCTGCCCTCTAGGTTTCCCACCAGCTCCAGAACAAACAACGCCTCCTATCCATAATTCTTGGCACATTTTGCCAGCACCCTGTCAGCATCTCCCTCACCACTGAATTCTTTCAAATATACCAACAGGTAGCTCCTTCTTGGGAGTTATAGATACTATTGTTCCTTCTGGAATTTCTCTCATTCAAAAACACACACAATTAATCCTCTTCCCTTCAAAACATTCTTCCCTACATAATAACCTTCAAGTGAAAAATGTTACCTCCCTACTCAGATACCTTAACTCTTCAAGAAGTTCAAATACATATCAAAGACACACCCCTCTAATGCTGGACTCATTACCATCTAGCCTCCATAATCACAAGCATTTCAAAGCAAACTTTAACAGTCCCTCCAAAGCACATTATGCCAGAAACTCCACAAACTCTATAAGCCCCAGATTCCTTCATCATATCCTATCTGTATATGTGAATCTCAAAGCTCCTAAACACTTTGCTCCAGACACGCAATAAATTCAATTTATATTCCAGTATACCTCCTGTCAGGATCTCCATACCATCATTCCAAGCACTGTGCACTGCCCTTCTTTGCCCAATTCCATCTTGGGGGCAAAGGGGAGGGGAAGGGGATAGGGATTCATTATATCCTGAAATCCAACAGAGACCTTGGCTTATCAGCTCTGTAGGACTGGCCCTTTTCCACACCCTGACACCAGTTAACCATGCTAGTATCCTCGTAGAATCCTACTAACCACTATAAATGCCACTTTCCCTTACTTCAGAGTGTCGTACTTCATCAGTACCATTTTTTTCTCCTCTACCCCCTACAGGCCACAAGGTGACAATCCAATTCTCTGGGTCCTCTTCAGATCCTTCAATACTCCCAGCAACCCACTCCTCAAAACCTAGGCCCTCTAGCCCTTCTATTTTCCTCATTAATTCAATTCACTTCAAATAAATAAACCTTTATTAAGTGCCTGCTATGTGCCAGGTACCACCGTTAAGCCCTGAGGATACAAAAAGAGGCAGAAATAGTACCTGCCCACGAGGAAGCTTACCCCTCAGTCCCCTATAAACTCCTCAGTACCCCGAATTTCCTTCAAAGTCCTTAATTCTACAGGCATATTCTTTTCTCAGCACCCAAGTTTCCCATTCCCCACTCTTTCCTCTGTCTTTTAGACTCAAGTGCTGGATTCCTCAGTCTATTTCACCCCCAGGCTCCCCCAGGTCACAGGAACATAGACTTTGAGCAGAGAGGGCCTTCAAAGGCCATCTAGTTCAACCCACTTATTTTAAGGATGAGTAAACTGAGACCCAGAGAGAAAAAAGGGACTTGTCCAAGGTCATACAAGTAGCAGAACCTGTGTTTGAGCCCATTCAGGGTTGTCTCCAGTGCATCGCCCAACCCTGGGGTCCCTCTCTGCCAAGCCTGAGAGCATCCCCGCTTCCTGGGCTAAGGCACAGACTTCCCCAAGACTTCCCAGCCCCCCCAACCGCAGAATCCCCTGGGGTTCCCCCACAGCCCTCTGATCCCCAAGGTACCCCAGTTCTCAGGCTTCTCCATCTCCCCAAAGCTTCTGTGGGGTCCTCCATGCCCTGTGCCCACCCCCGTCCCAGAGCTCCCACAGTTCCAGACCCACCCCTCCTCCCAGTGGGGTGTCGGCTCCCCACATGCCCCAGTGACGGGGTCTGGGTCAGTTTCCTAAGCCCCGCCCATCCCGGGGGTCCCCCTGGACCCTCAAACCCTCCTCTGCCTGCACAGGCCCCCAGGGCCCCCCCAAGGCCCTCGCAACCCCAGGCCGCCCCCAGCCCCCCGGGACCCCCAAGTCCCTCAGCCCCGGCCCCGCGCCCCTCACCCGGGCCGGCCAGTGCGGGTAGCCCTTCATCTTGGCGAATACCAGGTCCCCGGGCTTGAAGGCGTGCGGCATGGCGGGCGGCGGGCCGGGCCGGGCGGGGCGGGGAGGGGAGGGCCGGGGCGGGAGGGAGGAGAGGCCGCCGAAAGGCCCAGGCCGCGGGCGGCAGCAGTGGAGGCAGCGGCAGCAGGAGGCTTGAGGTAGGAGGCGAACCCGGGAGGGAGGGTGGGAGGGAGGGAGGGGTGGGGGAGGAGGAAGGGAGGGAGGGAGGCGTGGGGGCAGGGCGACGGACAGCTCCGCCAAAGCGGCGGCCCGGCTGAGCAGCGCTATTGGCCCGCCTCACCCCGGATATCCCGCCCCCGCATGGCCACGGGCTGCGTTTTCTGTAAATCAGGGCCACGTGCGGGATAGAGGAGCGCCGAGGCCAATGGCGAGAGAGGCTGGAGCGGAGCGGGCTAACGGGATTGGTTAGAGGAAGGGAATGGAGGGGCGTGATCCAAGGAGTTGTGGGGGCGGGGGAGAGGAGAAGTGGGGGGCAGCCTGGGGTGAGGGGGTTATTAAAGGTAAAGGAGTGAGAGGGGAGCATCCGGGAATGAGAAGGATAGGGTTGAGGAGAAGAGAAAGGGAGGGAGGCTCCCAGACCTGGAGCTCTGGAGAAAGGAGTCCCCCAGCTCTGGAACAGGGGGTCCCCAGGGCTCTGGAGGACGGAGACCCCCGCTCTGGAGCTCTAGGGAAGAGGACCCCAGGTCTGGAGCTCTGGAACAGGGGACTCCAGGGCTCTGGAAAATGGAGACCCCCCCCCTACTCTGTAGCTCTAGAGAAGGACACCCCAAGTTTAGAGCTCTGGAACAGGGAACTCAGGACTGTGGAGGAGAGCCCCCGGAGAGCTTCCTAGAAAAGGGAACTCCAGGCCTGGAGATCTGAAGAAGGGGACACTAGGTCTGGGGCTCTAGAGGAGGGGAATTTGAGTTCTAGAGAAAAGGGAGTCAGGGCTGGAGTTTTTTTTTTTTTAATAGTGTTTTATTTTTTCCAATTACATGTAAAGACGGATTTTAACATTCATTTAAAAATTCTGAGTTCCAAATTTTCCCCCTTCCCTCCTCCCTCCCTAAGACAGTAAGCAGTTTGATATAGGTTGCATATGTGCATCATGTAAAACATTTCCATTATTAGTCATGTTGTGAAAGAAGAAACAGACCAAAAAAAAAAAATCCATAAAAAAATATGCTTTGATTTGCATTCAGACTCCATCAGTTCTTTCTCTGGAGGAGGATAGCATTTTTCCCATGGAGATGTCTTGGTTCATTGTATTGCTGAGAAAAACTAAGTCATTCATGTTGATCATCCTGCAGTTTTGCTGTTACTGTGTACAATGTTCTGGTTCTGCTTATTTCACTTTGCATCAGTTCATGTAAGTCCAGGTTTTTCTGAAATCCTCCTATTCATCTTTTCTTATAGCACAATAGTATAGCATTACATTCATATGCCACAATCTGTTTTGCCATTCCCAAACTAATGGACATCTCTTCAATTTCCAATTTGTTGCCACTACAAAAAGAACTACTATAAATATTTTTGAAGAAGTAAGCCTTCCAGAATGGTTGGATCAGTTCACAATTCCACCAACAATGCATTATAATCAGGGCTGGAGTTCTTAAGAGCTATGGGGTGGGGGGGAGGAGAGGGAGGGAGATAAAATTTGAAACTTAAGAGATTGTGGAACTGAATGTTGTAAACTAAAAGTAAATAAATAAATTTAAACACAAAAAATGTTTTAAACTTTTTACATGTAATTAGGAAAATATTTTTTAAAAATAAAAAATGAGGGTTAACTGAGGGGAAAAAAAAGAGGGTACAGGCTATATGGAGAGGCGGTAAAGGAAAAGAAGGTATGGGGCAGGGGTGGGGAACCTGTGGTCTTGAGGCCACATGTGGCCCTCTAGGTCCTCAACTGCACAGCCTTTTGACTGAGTCCAAGTTTTATAAAACAAATCCTTTTATTAAGGGGATTTGTTCTGTAAAGTTTGGATTCAGTCAAAGGGCCACACTTAAGGACCTGGAGAGCTACATATGGCCTGAAGCTCGAAGGCTCCCCACCCCAAGTATAGGGTATGGAAGACTACAGAACTCAAGGTTGGGATGAAACAAGGGCTATTAAGGTTGTGTGATAGAATTGGAATTAGAGGACTAGAAAAATCACTCTACATTTTTATAGCATTACTATAGGTCTACAAATTGCTTTCTTCACAAGAACCAGGCAATATAACCATTATTTTCCCATAGGGTATGCAGAAGAAGGCAGTTAGGTGATGCAGTAGATAGAGTTCAGGCTCGAAGTCAGGAAGATTCATCTTCCTGAGTTCAAATTTGGCCTCAGACATTTAGTAGCTGTGTGACTATGAACAAATTACTTAACTTTTGACCTCAGTTTCCTCATCTTTAAAATGAGCTGGGGAGGGAAATGGCAAACCACTCCAGTGTCTTTGCCAAGAAAACCCCAAATGGAGTCATGGAGAGTAGGACATGACTGAAATGACTGAACAACAATCCAGAAAAGGCAACTGGGATGGTGAGAGATCTGGAAATCCTGCCACGAGTTCCATAGTTGAAGGAACTAAAGATGTTTTGCCTAAAGATAGGACATAAAGGGTCTTATGGTGAAGAGGGCTTAGATTTATTCTGGTTGGTCCCAGAGGACAGAAGTAGAAGCAACAGGGGAAAAGTTGTAGAGGGACAGATTTAGGTTCAGTGGAATAGGAAAATTTCCTAAAAATTAAAACTTCCCAAAAGTAGGATAACCTGCTTAGTTGGTTACCCATCCCTGAAATCTCCATACAGAGGCTGTATATCTGGGATATTGTGGGAGGAATCCCTGCTTCAGGTAAGTATTAAACTAGATGGCTTCTGAAGTCTCTTCTAGCTCTGAAATTCTGCATCTATGAAAGGATGAGCAGCCATCATTATAAACTTCTGTATCTTATATGCAGTTTCATCTAAAACTGTAATAACCAGCATCGATAGTTCCTAACCTTTTTCTTTTTAAATGAAAAAAATACATTCATTTTTTATATCTTTTGTCTTCACGTCATAATCATTTCAACCTGTACCTTATAATGAACTCTCCCTTATGACAAAAGGAAAAAGGAAAACATTCAATACCATGACTGCATCTGAGAGGTGATATAACATTCTGTCCCAGGAGTTTTTTGCCTCTGCTTTGTGAGGAGAGAAATACACATCATCTGTTCTTGTCATTAGCCATTGATTTTTCAATTACTCAACATTCAACCTCCTTTTAGTGATCTTTTCATTTACATTGTTGTAGTCATTGAGTAGTACTGTTTTCTTGATTCTGCTTAGTTCACCCTGCATCGTTTCACATAAATCTTCCTGTGTTTCTTGAGTTTTTCATATTTATCATTTCTTACTGCACAATATTAATGCATTGCTTTTATATACTGTAAAGGCTGGTTGGTTGGTTGTTTTTAGGCATTCCTAAATTGATAGGTACTCACTTTGTTTCCAGTTCTTTGTGAAACAGAAGGTTGCTATGAATTGGTATATATGAGAACGTTGTTTTGGTCTTTGAATTATTATATCGGAACTTTGTTTCTGTCTTTGACTTCCTAGTAGGATGTGCCCAGTAGTGAGATCACTGGGTTAAAAGGTTCAATCAATTTTCTTGCATAATTCCAATATGATATGTAGAATGGTTTGTTAGGCCACTTCACAGCTCCACCAAGTGTGTATCAAAGTGTTAATCTTCTTATGTCCCCACTAAAACAAAACAAAGCAAAAACAACCTTTTCTTAAAAGTTTTTTGTCATTTCCCTGAAGGAAAGCTTCTCCATGAGGAGGAAGGGGTAATGCTGATGTATACAATACTCACTGTAACTCCTATTTATGTTTTAAAGGTTACAGAGCTCTTTTCTGACAATTGCCTACATCTAGTACTTTTTTTTTTCTGTATCAGTACACTATCCTGTGGCAGAAAGAAATGAAGTCCTGAACTGCTGTAAGGAGAAAAAAGCCATTTATCTCTTCCTTCTCTGACTTTTTAATATTCTGTAGCCCTCTCACATGCTTAGTACATTAGGGTATATTTATCAGAAGTTTTGTTCTTCCACCAAACTCCCTCCGTCTCTGCTAGATTGTAAGTTCCCTGCGGGTAGTTAACAAAGTCTTATTTATCTTTGTAGCTGGCACAGCACCCAGTGCAATATGTTGTAGTGGTTTGGTATTGTTGTGTCATGGAAGGCTTGTTAAGCATGGATGAAGTCAGGAGGCCTAGCTTTTAATCCTGGCTTGAACACTGGTGACTGTGAGAAAATCATATTCATGACATGACATTCAGTTTCCTCATCTGTAAAATAAAGAGGATAGTGTATACTATTCATTGGTTTGTGAGGAAAGTGCTTTACAAACCTTTAAGCACTATAGAAATAGTAGCTACTAGCAAGCATTTGAAAAATGTTTTTTAATGACTTTTGAATAATTCAGATTGACTCAACAAAAGATTATTGTGTCTAATATGTGACAGGCATCCAAAAATTCTACTGGGAGGATACAACACATACAAAGATATATAAATACAAAGTACTTTCAGGGGGAGAGAGTACTAACAACTGGAGGAATCAGGAAAAAAATCTAGTGTAGGAGGTCACACCTAAGCCATGCTTTGAAGGAAGCTAGATGGAGGTAAGAAATGTTCATTCCAGACATAGAAGATAATTGTGCAAAAGCATGGAGGTAGGAAATGGAATGTCTTGTATGGGGAACAGCAAGTCAGTTTGACTAAAACAGAGAACATATGAAGGGGAGTATTATTTTTTTAAAAAACTCTGGAAAGATTGATGGGAACCAGTTTGTGGAAGATGTTAAATGCCAGGCTGAGGCATTTGTATTTTATCCTAGTGATTATAGATAGTATTTGTGGATTTCTGAGTAAAGGATGACATGGCAAATTAGGGTCGCTTACTGTAGCAATTGGAATGAGAACCCTTGAATTAAAGGATGCTTTTAAAAAATGAGACAATCAGTTTCTCCAACCCATTTTTATTCCTTCATCTGGTAGTGAATGCTTCTCCAAATGAGTGATTCTTTGGTAACCCAGCATCTGTACTAGGGAAGGAAAAAGGAAACCAACACAAGAATTATGCTTTCAAAAGAGATCTGTTAAAGGATCTCTTTTATACTTGGCAAAACATGAGTGGGGTGCTGAAGTCTTCCAAATCTTTGTTTAAATTGGGGTAATGTGATAATACCAAAGATGGCTTTCTACCTTTCCCATTCATACAGGAAAAGTTCTATCTCCACCATGTGTAAGAAATGCTTCTTTTTCAGGAGTTCCAAGGTTGTAATTGGTGGGGAGCAGGGTGCTGTCTGCAGCCTCTCCTTCCAAATCAATGCCTTGGGATCTCTGAGCTCAGTCATCAAGCTCAAAGAAAATGAGAGTATAAGATTGCAGTGTTTCCCTATTTATCAAGGTTAGATAACAAGGGGGATATGGAGGATCTTATCTATAATGCCAGTTGCTATTGGGCTGTTTAAGTTGTGAAGTTATAATTGAAGTAAGGTAACCTATGAAGTTATAATTGAGGTAAGAATGGGAAACCTCAGCTGGTTTTAGGAATGAAAGCAAAAGAAAGCAAGAAACCAAGAAACAATTAACTCTTAAATGATGCTAGCCAATTGATAACAGGCATGAATCTTCCAAGGGAATTCTACTTCTTAAAGTGTCTGCCAAATGCCAGTGGAATGACCATGGATTATTTTCACACATAGAAAGTCAAAGACCTTATGGAGGTACTTGTGGTTCCTCTCCACCAACCCCCAAGATTCTACAACAGAAGTGCAAACTAGGACACTATAGGAAAGAAAATAACTTTTCAAAGCATACAAAAAACCTAATAGGGGCAACTAGGTGGCACAGTGAATAGAGCACCGGCACTGGAGTCAGGAGGACCTGGGTTCAGATCTGGCCTCAGACACTTAACACAAACACATGAAAACCTAGCTGTGTGACCTCGGGCAAGTCACTTAACCCCAATTGCCCTCCAAAAAGCAAAAAAAAACAAAAAACAAAAAATCCTAATGGGGGGAAAGGTCATACTCATTAATATGGCTATGTATAAATGTGTGTATATGCATACATGCACATGCATGACTTATATTGAAGGAACCATTACTGGGCCCACAGGAGCTGGAGAAACCCACTCCATTATCCTAAAGGGCCTATGCTGTGACCAGGTTCAGTCTTGGGAGACCCTGGATTCTAATGAGAAGGTAGGCTAGGCTCTTTTTTCTCAATTTTATTAAACCCCCACCAGGTGCGTCTAGGTCTCCCCAAAGGAGCAGGGTGGTAAGCATACTCAGTGTGTACAATGTGAACCAAGCATAGGGCAAGTGTGGTATTTCCTAAAGAAATATTAAGGGGCACAAAAGATTCACAGCCCACGTTGACAGAACAACTCTAAACAAGATTCAGTAATTTATAGCTTCCATCTCGCTCTCTTGGGAGGCTGATACTTAAACTTTATTAGAACATAAAGCAGTTTACAAGACTGCTCATTAGTCCTTTTACAATTCAGCTTGGTTCTACAGCATCCAAACAAGGCCTTTATGTCTTCTGGTAAAAAATGGGCAAGGCTTGGTCAATTCTCTTGGTTATTTTCTCCAGGAACACTTTAGTTGCCAGACATTCCTCTCCTTGACTGACAGCTGAAACCCAATAAGACCCAGGATTTCCAGATCTCTCAAACTCAAGGTTACCTCCAGGCCTAGACACCTTGAGAATGATGTTCAATCACCTAGTCAGGAAAGAAAATACAAAGCAGAAAAGGCAGCCAGAGGCCCAGAAGAAAGCTTATCCAATTAAGTCCATATACCACCTGTGAGTGGTGGCTGAGCAGGAGAAAGAGCACAGCTATCCCTTGCATGGGGAATCTAGAGACATCCACCTACCTAACATCTGGACTGCTGTTTATCCTTTATTCTCAAAGAGGACCATGATATCAGGGTGGTGATGCCATGACATGCAAGTGAATTGGATTTAAGTGAAGCAGAACTGTACAAAGTTACCAGCCTCACTTTCTCCTCCTACCCATCTGGGTACAGTAACCAGATATGGATCAGGACAACTAAAGATGGCCCAGGATACAGTGGGGGGCCAAGTCACAATTTGACTGAGGCAGTACCATTCAGTGATTAAGGCTTACTAAAATTAGGCAAGAGTGGCCTCTTTAAAAAAATAGATCTGGGGACAGTTAGGTGGCACAGTGAATAGAGCATAGGCCCTGAAGTCAGGAGGACCTGAGTTCAAATTTGACCTCAGACACTTGACACATACTAGCTATGTGACCTTGGGCAAGTCACTTAACCCCAATTGCCTTGCCTTACCCCCTCCAAAAAAAAAATAGATCTGGGAGGGAGAATACCCTCAGGGTTTCTGGAAAAAACAGAAACATTTGTCATTTACATTCATTCTGAGTCAATAAGGACCCAAACAGTGACAAAGTAGGACTTGGTCTGGGACCAGAGTGACTTGGAGTTAAGGCTGGAATTTAAGATAAAAAACCAGAACAACAAAAAAAAATTTCAGAGATTAAAATTTACATTCCCTAAAGGTTTAATACCCTATGTTGAAGGAAGGAAGGAAGAAAGGAAGGAAGGAAGGAAGGAAGAGAAAGAAAGAAAGAAAGAAAGAAAGAAAGAAAGAAAGAAAGAAAGAAAGAAAGAAAGAAAGAAAGAAAGAAAGAAAGAAAGAAAGGAAAAGGAAGGAAGGAAAGAAGGAAGGAAGGAAAGAAGGAGGAAAAGAGGGAGGAAGGAACAAAGGAACGAGGAAAAGAGAAAGAAAGAAAAGCTGTGTTGCCCAATTGGAAGTTCTCTACTCACAGAGGTTGCTATTTGTCTTCATTCAGGGAAGTGATGCCATGACATGCAAGTGAATTGGATTTAAGTGAGGGAAGGCTTGGCAAGAACACAGTCTGGAAATCATCTCTCCCTTTCAAAGTTTATGGCGTGTTCAGCTCCTTCAGATCAGCCATCAAGAAAGCAACTACATCATCATTTCAAAACACCCATGTTCTTCAATGCTGAGACAATTCATGGCCAAGTTTATCCCCATCAGACCCCAGGGCTGAGTCTCCATATCCATAGAATCTCCAACAGTCTCCAGGGAAACTCCAAGCACATGCTCCTTGGGATGACCTTGACAGGTCATTTCAACCTCTCCCACATATCTATATTCTATCACAAACAATATCAATTCATTTATTTTGCCCAAAATGAGGAAAGATAGCAATTGGAGTTACAAAATTCTAAAACACAAATACAACCCTATAAATATCAAAAGAAAGGTTACTGAAGCCACATTCTAGATACTATTGCAGTTACAATTTAACAGGCTCTACAATACAAATGTGAATGAATAAATGAATAAGTAGTAAAGTGCTTACTACGTGTGCTAAATGCTGAAGATACAAGTACAAGTAAGCAAGACAGTGACTGTCCTCAAAAAACTTAAATTCTATTTGGGGAAGATAATACAGGTGGGAGAGGGGTGGTCAGGGAGGAGTTTTTGATTAGGGATGTCAGAAGGAATGGCAACCAGAAGCACAGAGCAATTGAATAACAAGTCTTTTCTAAGAATGATAGGGTTAACTACTGGTCTTGGATGGGTAAGGGGGGAAACTAAGAGGAGGAAAGGGAAGGTATGTACACAGCAACATGGAATAGGAAAATCTAGGAAGTAGCATGGTGGCCCTGGATCTGGGCAATTAGAAACATCAATTTGGCAGATTTGGATGAGAGGAGAGATTAGTAGAAAGGACATCAAACAGCAGGCATTTCAATATTCCAGGATAGGAGATAAGCAAATGAGAGTAGAATCTGTGTGAGCAGAAAGTGGGGGAGCCATCCAATAAAACACAGAAATGGCTGGATATAAGAATTTCAGGAAAGGGAAATGACAAGGATAACTCCTGGTCAAGATGGCGGAGTAGAAACAGGATTTCCGAGGGGCTCCAGCTTCCATCTCCTCCAATTCATGTAAAAGGTGACTCTGAACAAACTTTGGAGCTATACAACCCACAAAATGACACAGAGAAGCTAACCTCCCACTGAGGACAGCCCATCAGGCTGGCAGGAAGTGGCCAGCACAGCACTCTGGGAGCCGAGCCCAGCCCAGTGCAAGCCCAAGGTTTTAGCCTCAGGGCAGCCACAACTAGCCACCAGATGGAGGGACTTGAGATCACCAGCAGCTGTGGCAGTTTCCAGAATTATCAACCCACAGATGCTAAGGACAAAGTGAGAGGTCAGTGCAGTGTGGACTTTGTGAACTGGGAGTTTGGGAGTGCAGTCCTGCTTTTACCCCCTAGAGGGAGAGCAGCTGAGGTGCTGTGGCCTTGCAGCCACCACCACGTGGCTGCTTCAGAGCTCTTGGCCTATGGATTGTAGGGGGACCAAGCTACCAGTCTGAGAGGTAATCACTCTTGCTTTAACCTGCTTGGATCTGGATCACTGTCTAGGGTGGAGGTCCTGGCGTATGTGACCAGTTTGCCAAAGTGTGTGGAAGCTTCAAACAAGGACCCCAACTAATAACTCCAGCAGCTAAGAAAACCCCAGCAATTGGGACAAAGCTCCCCCAACCCCAACCCCAGTAGCAGAGTTCTACTGTGGCAAAAAGCTCAAAAGTCAAGTAATTGAGTGGCAACATGAGCAAACAAGGGAAGTGAGGCAAGCACAGTGGTCTGACTCGGGATTCCTTTTTTGGAGACAAAAAGGATCGGGGCATGGAACAGGAGGAAGACAGCAAAGTCAGAACTCCTGCACCAGAAGCTTCCAAGTAAAGAATAAGCTGCTTACAAGCCATAGAGGAGCTTGAGAAGGATTTTGAAAAACAAATAAGAGAAGTGGAGGAAAAATTGGGAAGAGAAATGAGAATGATGCAAGAAAATTATAAAATGAGAGTCAACAACCTGACTGAAGAAAATAATACCTTAAAAAATAGACTAACTCAAATGGCAAAAGAGGCTCAAAAGGCCAATGAGGAGAAGAATACCTTAAAAAGCTGAATTTGCCATGGAAAAATAATCTCAAAAGCTCACTGAAGAGAATCATTCCTTCAGAATTAGATTGGAACAAATGGAAGCTAGTGACTTTATGAGAAATCAAGATACTATTAAACAGACCAAAACAAACGAAAAAATAGAAGGCAATGTGAAATATCTCATTGAAAAAAACCACTGACCTGGAAAATAGATCCAAGAGAGATAATTTAAAAATGATTGGACTACCCGAAAGCCATGATCAAAGAAAGAACCTAGAAATCACCCTTCAAGAAATTCTCAAGGAAAATTGCCCTGATGTTTTAAATCCAGAGGGCGAAATAGAGGTTGAAAGAATCCACAGATCACCTCCTGAAAATGATCCCAAAAAGAAAACTCCCAGGAATATTATAGCCAGGTTCCAGAACCCCCAGATCAAGGAGAAAATACTACAAGCAGCCAGAAAGAAATAATTTCAATATTGTGGAAACACAATCAGAATAGCACAAGACCTGGGAGCTTCTACACTGAGGGACTGAAGGGCATAGAATATGATATTCCAGAGGGCAAAAGAGCTGGGAATGAACCCAAGGGTCACCTACCCAGCAAAACTGAGTATTTTGTTTCAGGGGAAAATATGGTCATTCAGTGGAATAGAGGACTTTCAAGCATTCTTGAGGAAAAAAACAGAACTGAATAGAAAATTTGACATCCAGACACAAGAAGCAAGAGATGCCTGAGAAAATCAGGGAAAAGAAATCAAAAGGAACTTACCAAAGTTGAACTATTTACATTCCTATATGGAAAAACAATAACTGTGACTGATGAAACCTTTCTCAGTATGAAAATAATGGAAGAAGGGTGTATGGTCATATGAATACATATGTGAATGTGTGTATATATGTTTACAGTTATATATGGATAGAGGGCATAGGTTGAATTTGTTGGGAAGGGAGGATACTCAAGGGGTGAAATCATGAGGTGAGAGAGGAAAGTGGCAAAAGGAGATGGGGAGAGACAGGGTAGGGTAAACTATCTCATGTAGAAGAAGCAAGGGGAAGTGGCTGCAAGGGAGGGGAAGAATAGGAAGGCAAAAAGGCAAAACCACATTCTCATTGAATTTGGTTCAGGGAGAGAATGACATATATACTAAATGGGATATCTCAACCTACAGCAGAATAGGGGGAAGGGGGATGAGAGGAGGGATGATGGATGGGAGGGCATCCTTGGGAGGAGGGGAGGTTGGAAGTACCCACTATAGAAGAGGGACAGGATCTAGTAGGGAATGGACCAGGTGGGGGAGTGGGATGAGTGGGAGGGAATTATAAGCAGCCTTGTACAATATATCTACTATGATAATGTTTTGCATAGCTAGACATGTACAACATATACTGAATTACTTATCTTCCCAGAGGGAATGGGTGACAAGGGAGGAAGGGAATGGATCTGAAATTTGAGGTCTTAAAATTAAATGTTTCAAATATGTATAAATACTATTATTAGTAAAAAACAAAAATAAAAAAAACATGGGACAGAAAAAAAAATAAAAATGATTGGGCTACCTGAAAGCCATGATCAAAAAAAGAACCTAGAAATCATTCTTCAAGAAATTTTTTTTATCATCAAAAATATTTATTGTTGTTGTTGTTTGTCCTTTTTAGAAGAGGACCAATGACATCATGAGTGAATTAGATTTAAGAGAGGCAGAATTGGCACAAAGTCATCAACCTTATTCTCTCTTCCAGAGCCATTGAAGTCCAGTGGCAAGACAAAAGTCAAGATGATCGGCAATGGCCTGGGATGCAGTGGATGACCTTGGCGTCTTCCGTTTCTGATTGAGCTCTAAGAGTTACACAATACCTGCTTTAGCTGCCTTCATAGCCATTGTAATAAATTGTTCTTCACACGCTTGGGGGTAGTCATGCCCCTAGCTCACCAACAGGTTTGAGACCTGTTGGTTACCCTCAACATGGTTTAGCGTATCTGCTAGGAAGGTTTTTTTTTTTAATATTTGAAACATTTAATCTTAAGACCTCAAATTTCAGATCCATTCCCTTCCTCCCTTGTCACCCATTCCCTCTGGGAAGATAAGTAATTCAGTATATGTTGTACATGTCTAGCTATGCAAAACATTATCACAGTAGATATATTGTACAAGGCTGCTTATAATTCCCTCCCACTCATCCCACCTCCCACCTGGTCCATTCCCTACATGATCCTGTCCCTCTTCTATAGTGGGTACTTTCAACCTCCCCTCCCCCCAAGGATGCCCTCCCATCCATCATCCCTCCTCTCATCCCCCTTCCCCCTATTCTGCTGTAGGTTGAGATATCCCATTTAGTATGTATGTCATTCTCTTCCTGAACCAAATTCAATGAGAATGTGGTTTTGCCTTTTTTGCCTTCCTATTCTCCCCCTCCCTTGCAACCACTTCCCCTTGCTTCTTCTACATGAGATAGTTTACCCTACCCTGTCTCTCCCCATCTCCTCTTGCCACTTTCCTCCCTCACCTCATAATTTCATCCCTTGAGTGTCCTCCCTTCCCAACAAATTCAACCTATTCCCTCTATCCATATATAACTGTAACCATACACACACACATTCACATATGTATTCATATGACCACACACCTTTCTTCCATTATTTTCATAGTGAGAAAGGTTTCATCAGTCACAGTTATTGTTTTTTTTCCATATAGGAATGTAAATAGTTCAACTTTGATAAATTCCTTTTGATTTCTTTTCCCTGATTACCTTCTCAGGCATCTCTTGCTTCTTGTGTCTGGATGTCAAATTTTCTATTCAATTCTGGTTTTTTCCTCAAGAATGCTTGAAAGTCCTCTATTCCACTGAATGACCATATTTTCCCCTGAAACAAAATACTCAGTTTTGCTGGGTAGGTGACCCTTGGGTTCATTCCCAGCTCTTTTGCCCTTTGGAATATCATATTCCATGCCCTTCGATCCCTCAGTGTAGAAGCTGCCAGGTCCTGTGCTATTCTGATTGTGTTTCCACAATATTGAAATTGCTTCTTACTGGCTGCTTGTAGTATTTTCTCCTTGATCTGGGGGTTCTGGAACCTGGCTATAATATTCCTGGGAGTTTTCTTTTTGGGATCATTTTCAGGAGGTGATCTGTGGATTCTTTCAACCTCTATTTCGCCCTCTGGATTTAAAACATCAGGGCAATTTTCCTTGAGAATTTCTTGAAGGGTGATTTCTAGGTTCTTTCTTTGATCATGGCTTTCGGGTAGTCCAATAATTTTTAAATTGTCTTTCCTGGATCTATTTTCCAGGTCAGTGGTTTTTCCCATGAGATATTTCACATTGCCTTCTAATCTTTCATTTGTTAGTATCTGCTTAACAGCATCTTGATTTCTCATAAAGTCATTAGCTTCCATTTGCTCCAGTCTAACTCTGAAGGAATGAATCTCCTCAGTGAACTTTTGAGATTCTTTTTCCATCTGGCAAATTCGACTTTTAAGGCATTCTTCTCCTCATTGCCCTTTTGGGCCTCCTTTGCCATTTGAGTTAGTCTATTTTTTAAGGTGTTGTTTTCCTCAGTCAGGCTGTTGACCCTCATTTCATACTTTTTCTGCATCCTTCTCATTTCTCTTTCCAATTTTCCTCCACTTCTCTTATTTGATTTTTAAAGTCCTTCTTAAGGTCCTCTATGGCCTGCAACCCACTCATGTTTTCCCCTGGGGCTTTTGGAGCAGGACTTCTGACCTCACAGGTCTTTTCCCACTCTATGCCCCCAAAATAGGAGTCTAGGGTTGCATTTTTCTGTTTCCTTTGCCTTGGCATGTTGCCACTTAATTACTTGACTTTTGGGCTTGTTGCCACACTATGGCTCTGCTGACAGATAGGGGAATTTTCGTCCCGAACGTGTGGGAGGGCAACTTCCATTTCTGGCAAGCTGTAAACCCACCCACGACTTCCACCCCAGATCACAATCCAGATCCAGGGAGGTTATAGCAAGAGCGATTACCCCCCAAGACTGATCGATGGGTCTCCCTACAGTTCGCAGGCCAGGAGCTGGAGCTGCCTCTGAAAATTACAAAATGGCGTGTCTCCTCAGTGGCTTCTAGTCCCCAGGGGAGGAAGCCGACGCATTCCCCAAATACTGGTCCCAAAGTCCATAGCGCACTAACCTCTCACTTTGTCCTAGGCATGTCTATGTTGATAATTCTGGAGTCGCCACAGCTGCTGGTGTTCTGGGGTCTCTCCAGCCGGCAGCTGGCCCTGCCGCCCTAGGGCTAAAACCTCGGCTCAAGGGGACCTGGGCTCCGCTCGGCTTGGCTCCCTGCTCTCTGCGCGCTGTGCGCTGCCGGCTCCCAGAGCGCTGTGCTGGTCCTTCCTGCAGGGCTGCTGGGCAGTTCTCAGTGGGAGGTTAGCTTCTCTGTGTTGTTCTGTGGGTGCTGGGGCTCCAGAAGTTGTTCAGAGTCCCTTCTTAGATAGTTTGGAGGGAATCTGGGGGCAGAGTGGATTGTTTGAGCTGTTTCTACTCCGCCATCTTGGCTCTGCCCTTCAAGAAATTTTTAAGGAAAATTGCCCTGATGTTTTAGAACCATGTAACTGGGAAATAAGATATACAGGCACTGGGGCATAGAGATCTACAGTGCCCTACTGGAAAGTTGGAGGGGGTATGGGAGAAGATATGGGAGAGAGCAGATTGGAGGAGGGGATATCCAATGGGATCGCTATTTTGGGGTGGTGGGTAGGGGAAAATGGGGAGAAAATAGAGGTTGAAAGAACCCACCAATCACCTCCTGAAAAAGTTCCCAAAAAGAAAACTCCTAGGAGTATTATAGCTAAGTTTTAGAATTCCCAGATCAAGGAGAAAATACTACAAGCAGCCAGGAAGAAACAATTTGATTATTGTGGAAACACAATCAGGATAACACCGGATCTGGCAGCTTCTACACTGAGGAATCTAAGGGCTTGGAATATGATGTTCCAGAGGTCAAAGGATTAAAACCAAGAATCACCTATCCAGCAAAACTGAGTATCATGTTTCAGGGGAAAATATGGTTATTCAGTGGAATAGAGGACTTTTAAGCATTCTTGATGAAAAAAACCAGAGTTGAATAGAAAATTTGACATTCAGATAGATACAAGAAGCATGAGAAGGTAAACAGGGAAAAGAAATCATAAGGAACTTATCAAAGTTGAACTATTTACATTCCTACATGGAAAAACAATAATTGTAACTTATGAAACTTTTCTCAGTATGAGAATAATTGAAGGGAATAGAAATGTATATATATATATATATGTATATATATATATACATATATATATATTATACACACACACACACACACACATATATATATATATATTTGTCTATATAGGAGGGTATATGGCCATATGAATACATATGTGAATGTGTGTATATATGTTTACAAGTATGCATAGATAAAGGGCACAGGACCAATTTAGTGGGAAGGGATGATACTTAAAAGTTGAAATTAAGAGGTGAGAGAGGAATATAATGAGAGGAGATGGGGAGAGACAGAATGGGGTAAACTATCTCATATAGAAGAGGCAAGGGAAAAATGGTTACAATGGAGGGGAAGAACAGGAAGGCAAAAGGGAATGGGTCAACCTTATTCTCATTGAATTTGGCTTAGGAAGGGAATGACATACACACTAAATAGAGTATCTCACCCTACAGAAGTGTAGCAGGGAAGGGGATGAGAGGGGGGATGATGGAAGGGCAGGCAGCTCTTCCAGCTGAGAGGGAGGGAAGTTGGAAGGGTAGTGGGTAAGGGAAGTTGGAAGCACCTGCTTTTGAAAAGGGACAGAATCAAAGTAGAGAATAGAACAAGTGGGAGGTGGGATAGGATGGAGGGAAATATAGTCAGTCTTTTACAATATATCCACTATGGAAATATTTTGCATAGCTACACATGTGCAACCTATATTGAATTGCTCATCTTCCCAGTAAGGGTGGGTGACAAGGGAGGAAGGGAATGAATCTGGAATTCAAAGTTTTAAAATCAAATGTTTAAATATATATATATACATACATACATACATATACTATTATCAATATTATTTTACATGTAACTGGAAAATAAGATACACAGACACTGGGGCATAGAGATCTACATTGCCCTACTGGAAAGTCAGAGGGGGTATGGGAGAAGATATGAGAGAGAGCAGATTGGAAGAGGGGATATCCAATGGGATCACTGTTTTAGGATGGTGGGTAAGGGAAAAATGGGGAGAAAAAATTTAACTCAAAATCTTGTGGAAATGAATGGTGTAAACTAAAAAAATAAAAAAATATATAAACTACAAAAAAAAAGGATAATTCCAAAGTTATCAACCTGGGTGACTAGAAGGACATGAGTGAACTAGTGAATTTGGAAGAATGGGTATTGGGGGTAAATATGAATTCAGTTTTGGATATATTAAGTTTGAGATGACTAGAGGGTCTCCAGGAAGAGCTGTTACAGCAAGCAGTTGGTAATTAATTCAGGAGAAATATTAGAACTAGGTACTTAGATCTGGGAATGACCCAGAGAAAGCTGATGAAATCAAAGGATATTATATTTAGAGGTCCTGAAGCTCAACCCCTTTTTATGGACACATAAGCTAAATCCTAGAGTAATGAAATTACCTGTCCAGGATCATAAGCCTAATAAATGTCTGAAGGAGGATTCAAACCCAGGGTTTCCTGACTAAGTCTAGCTTTCTTCTGACTACCCTCTCCCCTAAACTGCCTTCCCTTTTACCACCCCCTCCCTTCTCTTATCCCCCCTTACCCTCCCACTTCCCCATAGGATAGGTAAGATAGATTGTATAGGGGCAGCTAGGTGGCGAAGTGAATAGAGCGCCGGCCCTGGAATCAGAAGGACCTGAGTTTGGAGCTGGCCTCCGACAGTTTGACAGTTAATCCATACAAACAAAAACCTAGCCCTGTAACCTTGGGCAAGTTACTCAACCCCAATTGCCCTAAAGGGGCGGCTAGGTGGCACAGTGAGTAAGAGCATCGGCCTCGGAGTTGGGATGACCCGAGATCAGATCCGGCCTCAGAAAATGAGCACCCACGCATAAATAATGACTAGCCGTGTAACCTTGAGCAAGTTACTTAACCCCAATTGCTTTAAAAAAAAAAAAAAGATAGATTGTATACCCAATTAAGTGTGTATGTTATTCCCTCTTTGAGTCAGTTCAGATGAGAATAAGGTTCAGTTGCTTCACCCCACCTCCCCCCTCTTTCCCTCCACTGCAAAAGCTTTTTCTTGCCTCTTTTATGTGAGATAATTTACCCCATTCTATCTCTCCCTTTTGCTTTCTCCCAGTACATTAATCTCTCACCCCTTAATTTTATTTTTTAGATATCATCCCTTCATGGTCAACTCACACCTATCTATCTATCTATCTATCTATCTATCTATCTATCTATATCTATCTATCTATCTATCTATCTATCTATCTATATATATATATATGCTCCTTCTAACTACCTGAATAATGAGAAATGTTTTATGAATCACAAATATTATCTTCCCATGTAGGAATGTAAACAGTTTAAACTTATTAAGTCCCTTATGATTTTCCTTTCCTATTTACCTTTTTTTTGGGGGGAGGGGCAGTTAACAAGCCTACTTTAATCAAACAAACATATATTACCTAGCTCAGGGAGAAAGGTCAGCACCCCGAACTTCAGAGTACACAGACAGATCAAACAGACAGGCTTCCAAACTGTCCAACCATTATCAATACCAGAATCACAGTTACCAGAGAGGGAAGCATCAACATCTGAGTTTCCAAAGCCGGGGGGCTCTCATTAGCTGCCCAGTGTCTCATCTGGTCAAATCACACAACACCTCTCAAAGTGAGCCCTAAAGTAAAGCCTCACATCAGGGATTATATAGCCTTCCCCAGGTTCAGAGAATGTAACAACCCACTGCCCAATCACACAGCTTCTAGGTGTGAGCATTCCTGAAAACCAAGCCTCCTGCCACAGGCTCCATATGACTACATTCAGCCCATTAGGGGGCAGAATACATTTTCAAATCAAGGAAAGCTCTCAGAGTCTCCTAAGCCAATCAAAGTCTCTTAAAGCCAATCAAAGGGCCTAGGGGCAGGGAAGATGTCCAAATCTGCATTTCCATTACATTCGGCCCCAAGATCTTCATGCCCATAGCATACACAATTTGCATTTAAATTAGCACTAAACATCTCTTAGGTCACATTTTTCAGGTACATAAGAAAATCACAATATAATCTCAAAGTACAATAGTCCAAGTCTTCCACTCTCGGGGCAACTGTTAACTCAGTCACTTATCAGTAACAATCATATAATAGTCACAATATAATATTCATAACATAATCATCACTTATCAGTAGTTTCAAAGTACATGGTCAAAGTCTTCCACTCATGAGGCAAAGTCTTAATTAACTCAATTAGTCTCTTATCAGTAACAATATCTCAAAGTACTCAAAGTGCAATCAGTCACTTATTCAGTAGTCTTACTAAGTATGCCCATAGCATAGACAATTTACATTTCAATTAGCATTAACCATCTCTTAAGTCATATTTTAAAGGTACATCTAAAGTTACCAAAGTGGCCACTGGACCTTAAACAAACACAAAATACAAAGCATTATCACATCAATTCAAAACAACAGTCCAAATAAAGTTCTCTTGGGAGGAGGCTCTATTTACCTTTTTATGCTTCTCTTGAATCTTGTATTATTTGAAAGTCATATTGAGTTCTGGTCTTTTCATCAAGAATGCTTGAAATTCCTCTATCTCATTGAATGTCCATTTTTTCCCCTGAGGGATTATACTCAGTTTTGCTGGAGAGGTGATTCTTGGTTGTAATCTTAGCTCCTTTGCCTGCCAGAATTCATATTCCAAGCCATCCAATTCTTTAATGTAGAAGCTGCTAAATCTTGTGTTATCCTAACTGTGTGGCTCCACCATATTTGAAATGTTTCTTTCTGGATTCTTGCAATATTTTCTCCCTGACCTGGGAGTTCTGGAATTTGGCTGTAATATTCCGAGCATTTTTCATTTTAGGATCCCTTTCAGGAGGTGATTCTATCCATTTCTATTTTACTCTCTGGTTCTTGAATATCAGGGAAGTTTTCCTTGATAATTTCTTGAAAGATGATGTCTAAGCTCTTTATTTTTTATCATGGCTTTCAGGCAGCCCAATAATTTTTAAATTATCTCTTTTTTATCTATTTTCCAGGTTGGTTGTTTTTCCAATGACATATTTCACATTGACTTCTATTTTTTTTCATTCTTTTGGTTTTATTTTATTGTGTCTTGATTTTTTATAAAGTTACTAGCTTCCATTTGCTCCATTCTAATTTTTAAAGAATTATTTTCTTCAGTGAGCTTTTGGACCTCCTTTTCCATTTAGCCAATTCTGCTTTGTAAGGCATTCTTCTCCTCATTGGCTTTTTGGACTTCTTTTACCATTTGGCCTACTCTGTTTTTAAGGTGTTATTTTTTTCAGTATTTTTTTGTGTGTCTCCTTTACTAATTTGTTGACTCATCTTTCATGATTGTCTCACATCATTCTCATTTCTCTTTCCAATTTTTCCTCTACCTCTCTCATTTGATTTTCTAAGTTTATTCTGAGCTCCTCCATGGCCTAACAACAATTCATATCTTTCTTGGAGGCTTTGGATGTAGGAACTTTGACTTTGTTTTCTTCTGTGTGTATTTTTTGATCTTTCTTGTCACCACAGTAACTTTCAGTAGTTAGAGTTTTTTTTTCCCGTTGTTTGTTCATTTTCCCAGCCTATTAACTCTTTGTTAAAGTCAGGCTCTGCTTCCAGGGTGGAGGGCACACTTCCCCAAGCTTCAGAGGTTCTATGCAGCTATTTTCAGAGATCCTTCTAGGGACTTATAATTTTCAGTTCTTCTAAGGTTGTATGATCTAAGGAAAGGTGTTTACTACTCTCTTGACCTGTGTTCTGGTCTGTGAGGGACCACAAGCACCCTGTTCTGCCCTGAAACTATGAGGAAGGTCTCCCCTCTGCTGTGGCTGCAAGTTTTGCTATCCTAGTGCTCCTCCTTGCTCTGGGACTGCCACCTGGGACTGCCACCCAGGACTGTGACCCAGATCTGACTATAGACAAAGCAGCAGAGTCCCATCCCGGTGTTAGCAAAAAGACATCTATAATCTCCTTCTTACCAGTTGTTAGTTCCCCTTACTATCTGTGGACTGAGAGCTCTAGAAGGAGCTACTGTAGCTACTGCCTCAATCACTCTCAATGACATCAATGGTTTCCTGGGGGTGGGGCTGTGCTGGTCCAGCAGCCTGCACTGAACTGTGCTCCACTCTCACCCAGATGCTATAAACCTTTGTTGCTGACCTTTTGAGTTGTCTTTGGCATCTGTAGGCTGAGAGGTCTGGAAACTATCACTACTGCCAGTAATTCAGTAACCCTGAGGCCTGCTCCAGTTTTTCTGGGTCCCAATCTGCACTGGCAAAGCCTGTGCTGGGCTGTGTTCCCTCTCCCTGGTGCAACAGACCTTTCCTTCCAACCTTCCAAGTTGTCTTGGGCTAGAAATTTGCTTCACTCAATCTTTTTGTGGGTTTTTCTGATCTAGAATTTGTTTAGAGTCATTTTTAAGGTATTTGGAGGGGTTTGGGAAAGAGCTCAGTTGAGTCCCTGCCTTTATTCCACCATCTTCTCTCTGCCCCCTAAGTCTAGCTTTCAAAGCACTACAACAGAGGGCCCAGAACAGAGCTTTATGGGATATTCACAGTTAGATGCCAGGAGATATGATCTATCAAAGACATTGAAAACAAACAGAATGTTGGGAAGAAGGAGAACCTAGGAGAGTTTAGTGTCATGGAAACCAAGAGGGGAAAGTATGTTGACAGTATCCCAAGCTTCAGAGAGGTCGAGTAAAGTGAAATTGAGAAAAGGCCTTTGGAGTTAGCAGTTGAGATCATTGGTAACCTTGGAGAGAGCAGTTTCACTTGAGTGGTGGGGTGGAAGCCAGATTGCTAGAGACTGAGAAGTGAGTGGGAGGTGAGGAAACGGAGGCAAGGTGCGTGGGCAATTATTTCTTGGAGTTTGAATCTGAAAGAGAGGAGACATAGTATGACAGCTTAAGGAGATAGTAGAGTCAAGTGTAAGGGTTTTAGGGGGTGGGGTTGTTTGTTTTTTAAGGGTAAGGAAAACCCAGGCATCTTTGTTTCAGGGTTCCAAGATTAGGCTATATCGATGGAATATGTAGCCCATCAGAAACAGCAAAAATAGTTAAAATAGAAAGCTAGTGAAAGTTGGGCTGAGGTTTTTCCCCTCTACTGCCCATCCTCAATCATACAAGGCAGTCTCCCTACCAGCACTCTGAGTCACAAGCCTGACATCTCTGTCTCTTGCTGCCCCCTCCCTACCACTCAACTGAAAGCTTGCTTCATATTGTTTGCCCTGGGCAAAAAAAAAAGAAAAAGAAATCATGGTTATAGTTCTCTAGATGGTTATAGGCAGCAGAGAAGCTAGTGGATAAGGAAATACTGAAGAGAGAGAAAGAGGTAAAGAAGTAAGGGAGCAGGGAATGTGATCACAAGCCCTACTGTTTGTTAGTCTTGGCAAAGAGAGCACCTACCTCTTCCTGTGAGTCTGGAGCAAAGGAGAGAATTGGGGTAATAAAGAAAAATTTGAAGCATATAGTGAAGGAAGAGAGCTGGGGACAGATGGCTTCTATTGTCCTAATAAAGTTAAGAGGTGAAGTTCTCAGCTGAGAATAAAAACTACTATAGAAAGTCTTAAAGTTTAAAACATGAAGTCCCTACTCTTCACTGAATCTCCAACTATATCAAGAAACCCTGTACCACTTGATTAAAGAATATATAAAATACACTCATGTATGTATGTATATGTGTATATATGCACACACACATACACACACACATATATATATATACTTATATATATACTTATATATATATATATACTTTTTCATTCATATATATATATATATATATGAATGAAAAAGTATTCATCAAGAATTGGGCTAAGCACTGGGGTACAAAAAGGGGCGGGAATGCCAGCCAGGCAAAAGGATGTTTGAGGCATAAGATGAAAAAGCATGACTGACTGGGCCTGGATACAGAAGCATTCACCAGGAAGGACAGCAGGGGGCCTCAGAGCAGAAGTTCCAAGACTGAAAAGTTCAGTCCTTCAGGGCACGTTTTCTGATTCAATGGAGCAGCTTGAGGGTAGTTGGAAAGAAGGACTGGTTCTGCATCCAATTACTCACATACTACAGACCCAGAGTAGGAAGCATCAAGATGTGAGTCAATTTCTGCTCACTCCTTTCCAAGTTATGTTGCCTTGGGAAAAAGAAAACTAGTGGGTGCTGGGTATCCAAGAGGGATCTTCTGGTTAGGTTAGGTTAGGTTAGGTTAGGTTAGGTTAGGTTAGGTTAGGTTAAGTTAGGTTAGGGACTTATAGTTTTCACCAGATGAGCCACAAACATTAAGCACCCACTATATGCCAGGCACTATGCTAAACAATGTGGGAAGGAAGGAAAGAAGGAAGGAAGGAAGGAAGGAAGGAAGGAAGGAAGGAAGGAAGGAAGGAAGGAAGGAAGGAAGGAAGGAAAAAAGAAAGAAAGAAGGGAGAGAGGGAGGAGGGAGGGAGGAAGAAAGGAAGGAAGGAAGAGAAAGAAAGAAAGAAAGAAAGAAAGAAAGAAAGAAAGAAAGAAAGAAAGAAAGAAAGAAAGAAAAAGGAAGGAAGGAAGGAAGAAAGAAAGAAAGAAAAAGAAAGGAATAATGCCTGAGCCCAAGGAATTTGCATTCTATGTAGGAGACAAAATGTATATGAAAAAAAGTATATCCAAAATAATAAAAGATTATTTGGGGGAGGGGGAGAGAACACTAGATATTAGTGGGAGGAATTACGAAAGGCTTGATGAAGAAGGTGTCCTTGAAGAGAGTTGGGATTGTTTGGGTTTTTATATTTTATTATTTTTTAAATAACCCCCCCCCCAAAGCATTTCCATATACAAAGCAGAACAGAAGTATACGTGAAATGCTGATCTCTGTTACATAGCTTGCTTTTTTCCCCTTTAAGTATTAATAAATTCAACAAGTAAGCTATCCTGCTTGTCTGTGTTTCCCTTCTGGACTTCCTTCTGTTCTCTTTCTGATTAGTCTTGAAGGAAAAAAGGGATTCTAAGAGACTGAGGTGAAGAGGGAATGCCTTCCAGGCACTTGGGCAGGGAGCAGTCTGTACAAAGGTGTGAAAACAGGTGGAGTATCCTTTGTGAGGAACATCTTAGACCAGTCTGGTAAGATCTTAGAGTTCAGGAAGTAGGGTGATGAGTTTGAAAAGATAGTTTGGGCCCAGGTTGTCAAAGTCTTTAAAAACATCCTAGAGACCACACCAACCATGGGTTTAATGTCACTGAAGGCAACATGACCTTAACCTGCTCTCAGGTGAAAGACAATCCCTGACTAGAGATAATACTTAGCTCTGCTAAAAGAAAAAACAAAACAAGTTGGGCTGGAGGCCTGAGGAGGCAGAACCTTAATCATAGCTTTCTGGTTATAGAAGAGTTGGTTTTTGTTTTTTTGCTTTCCACAATCAAAATGAGATATTTAAACAGTTGAATAACTAGTCACTACTTAGGGAGGAGACTAATTGTTACTTCCTGTTCTTCTGGACTACAGAAAACCATCTGTGAGTGAAGTCAGTTCTTAGCTTAAGGACAAAAGGGGAAATACAACATACACACATACACATATACCTAAAACATTAAGAGATGGAAGGGACCTTTGTTATTTGTTATTTAGTCATTTCTTCAGGACCTCATTTGGGTTATTCTTGGCAAAGATACTAGAGTAGTTTGCCATTTCCTTTTCCAGTTCATTTTACACATGAGGAAACTGAGGCAAACAAGGTTAAGTGACTTCCCCAGGGTCACACAGCTAGTAAGTGTCTGAGGCACTTAAGTGTTTACTATGTGTTTTCCTTCTTTGGGCTTGAGTTTCTTCCTTTGAAAAAAGAGTGGACTGGATTAGATGATATTTAAGGAACCTTTCAGACAGCTAGGTAGTGCAGAGGACAGACCTGGAATCAGGGAAACTCAACTTCCTGGGTTCAAATCGAGCCTCAGAATTTTACTAGCTGTGTGACCCTAGGGAAGTCACTTAACCCTATTTGCCTCAGTTCCTCCTAAATAACATCCCTTATAAATATGAAGTAGAGGTGATGAATAGATTTAAAGAATTAGATATGGTAGATAGCAAACCTAAAGAACTATGCACAGAGATTTGCAACATGGACCAGGAGGCAGCAACAAAAAAAAAAATCCCCCCTCCAAAAAAAAGAGCAAAAAAGCTGTCTGATGCAGCTTTACAAATAGCTGAGGAAAGAAGGATGTTGAAAGGTAAAGGAAAAAGGGAAAGATATATTCAACTGAATGCAGTATTCCCAAGGATAGCACGGAGAGAAAAGAAGGTTTTCTTAAATGAGCAAAGCAAAGAAATAAAAGGAAAAAAAGCAGTGGAATGGGAAAGATAAGGTATCTCTTCAAGAAAATTAGAGATATCGAGTGAAAGCTTCACGAAAAAAATGGGCATGATAAAAGACAAAAATGATGGGGATTTAATAGAAGCAGAAGAGACTAAGAAGAGGTGGCAAGAATACACAAAAGAACTATGACCATGGTGTGGTTATTTATCTAGAGCCAGACATCCTGGAGAACAAAATCAAGTGGGCCATTGAGGTAGTGAAATTCTAGCTGAACTATTTAAAACCCTAAAAGATGATGCTGTTAAAGTGTCACATGCCATATGCCAGCAAATCTGGCCACTGGGGGCAGCTAGGTGGTACAGTGAATAGAGAGCATTGGCCTTGGAGTTAGGAGGACCTGAGTTCAAATGTGGCCTCAGATACTTAACACATACTAGCCATGTGACCTTGGGGAAGTCACTTAATCCCAATTGCCCTGCTTTCCCTCCTCCAAAAACAAACAAACAAAAAATCTGGCCACTGGATTGGAAAAGATCAGTTTATGTCCCAATCCTAAAGAAGGGAAATGCCAAGAAATGTTCAAGAAATGGTCAAATTACCAAACAATGCATTCTTTTCACATGCCAGCAAGGTTATGCTTATGCTTAAGATTGTGCAAGTTAGTCTTCAGCAATATATCAACCAAGAATTACCAGAGGCTGGGGCCGTCAGCATCGGGGAGCCGAAGAGGCAGAAGACCCAGTTCCGGGCGAGTCGTGGTCAGTCAGGTCACAACCATGTCAGACAAAAGTGAATTGAAGGCAGAATTGGAGCAAAAGAAGCTCAAATTAGCTCAAATCAGAGAGGAGAAGAAGAGAAAGGAAGAAGAAAGAAAGAAAAAGGAAACAGATCAGAAAAAAGAAGCGGTTGCTCCAGTACAGGAAGAATCTGACCTTGAAAAAAAGAGTCGAGAAGCAGAAGCATTGCTGCAGAGTATGGGGCTGACACCGGAATCTCCTCTGGTCCCTCCTCCTATGTCTCCATCCTCCAAATCTGTGAGTACTCCAAGTGAGGCTGGAAGCCAAGACTCTGGAGATGGTGCCATGGGATCTAGACGAGGACCAATTAAACTTGGGATGGCTAAAATTACACAAGTTGACTTTCCTCCCCGAGAAATTGTCACATACACAAAGGAGACCCAGACACCAGTTATGGCACAACCAAAAGAAGATGAAGAAGAAGATGATGATGATGTAACCCCCAAGCCACCCACTGAACCTGAAGAAGAGAAAACTTTAAAGAAAGATGATGAAGAAGAAGTCCCCCCTCATGAGCTCACTGAAGAGGAAAAACAACAGATCCTGCACTCTGAAGAGTTTCTAAGTTTCTTTGATCATTCCCAAGAATTGTAGAAAGAGCTCTTTCTGAGCAGATTAACATCTTCTTTGACTACAGTGGGAGAGATTTGGAAGATAAAGAAGGAGAAATTCAAGCAGGTGCTAAACTGTCCTTAAACAGGCAGTTTTTTGATGAACATTGGTCAAAGCATCGTGTTGTTAGTTGTCTGAATTGGTCATCTCAGTACCCAGAATTGCTTGTGGCCTCCTATAACAACAATGAAGATGCTCCTCATGAGCCTGATGGGGTGGCCCTTGTATGGAATATGAAATACAAAAAAACTACCCCAGAGTATGTGTTTCACTGCCAGTCAGCTGTAATGTCAGCCACATTTGCAAAATTTCATCCAAATCTGGTTGTTGGTGGTACGTATTCAGGCCAAATTGTGTTGTGGGATAACCGAAGCAATAAGAGAACCCCGGTCCAGAGAACCCCACTTTCAGCTGCTGCACATACGCATCCTGTGTATTGTGTGAATGTAGTTGGCACTCAAAATGCTCACAATTTGATTAGCATCTCCACTGATGGAAAAATTTGCTCATGGAGTTTGGACATGCTTTCCCATCCACAGGATAGCATGGAGTTGGTTCATAAGCAGTCCAAAGCTGTAGCTGTCACTTCTGTGTCCTTCCCTGTTGGAGATGTCAACAATTTTGTTGTTGGAAGTGAAGAAGGCTCTGTATACACAGCATGTCGCCATGGCAGCAAAGCTGGAATCAGTGAGATGTTTGAAGGACACCAAGGACCAATAAATGGTATCTATTGCCATGCTGCAGTTGGAGCTGTAGACTTCTCACATCTTTTTGTCACTTCCTCATTTGACTGGACAGTGAAACTTTGGACAACCAAGAATAACAAACCTTTATACTCATTTGAAGACAATTCAGATTATATTTATGATGTGATGTGGTCACCCACCCACCCTGCCCTGTTTGCCTGTGTAGATGGCATGGGGAGACTGGATCTGTGGAATCTCAACAATGACGCAGAGGTGCCGACTGCAAGCATTTCTGTGGAGGGTAATCCTGCTTTTAATCGTGTGAGATGGACACATTCTGGGAGAGAGATTGCTGTAGGAGATTCTGAAGGACAGATAGTTATATATGACATGGGTGAGCAATTCGCTGTTCCCCGAAATGATGAATGGGCTCGATTTGGGTGAACACTGGCAGAAATTAACGCGAACCGAGCTGATGCAGAGGAGGAAGCTGCCACCCGAATACCTGCTTAAGTGGGCTTTATGCTAGTAGTGGAATGGGGACTGATTCTAAGTACAAATTAAAACTCATAGCATGCTTCTGTCTAAAGGGAATTGAAGGGTGATCTTGTGGATTAAACTATGGACTTAAAACACGCATAGCTCTTTAATGCAAAAAATTCTGGCAGTGTCACTTTTTATATTCATATTGTTATTGGATTTGTGCAATTTTTAATACAAATGACTTTTGCAATATGCAATTTTTTTCTGGATATTTAACACAGGCATATATTTGCTATATTAGTATCTTGAACTTTTTTCAACCTATAACAGTATACAGCTATTTCTGAAAGATGTAGATTGCACAAATTCCACATATTTTTCAATAATCACTTCTCCAGGTAAACACAGGATAAGTTCATCTCTGACCACTAATATGTAAGAACATTGTTTACTGTTAACCATTAAAATGCATGTACCCACTCAAGCTTCATCTTTTCTGTCCTTTTTCATAGCTGTGCTTCTTTAAAGTAGTGATGGCTATGGCTACAAATAAAAGAATCAAGATCTAGAAAAGAATTACCAGAAAAGCAGGCTGGTTTTTGAAGAAGTAGAGGAACTATAGACCAAATTGCCAATACTCACTGGATTATGGAGAAAGCAGGGGAATTCCAGAAAGTAATCTACTTCTCCTTCATTGACCACACTTGTAGTTCTTGGCTGTGTGGATCACAATAAAATATGGCAAGTCCTCCAAGAGGTGGTAGTACCAGATCATCTTACTTGTCTCCTAAGAAACCTGTATGCTGACTAAGAAGCAACAGTTAGAACATGGAACAACTGATTGTTTTAAGACTGGAAAAGGAGTATGACAAGGCCGTATATTGTCACCGTATTTATTTAACTTATATGTGGAGTACAACATGTAAAATGCCAGGCTGGATGAATCAAAAGCCAAAATTAAGGTTACCAGGAGAAATATCAACAATTTTAGATGTGTAGATGATGCCACTCTAATGGCAGAAAGTGAAGAGGAATTAAGAAGCCTCTTATTGAGGGTGAAAGAGGAGATAGTAAAAGCTTGCTTAAAGCAGAAAACAAAAAACAAAAAAACCTAAGATCCTGGCAACTTGTCCCATCACTTCTTGGCAAAAAGAGAGAAGAAATGGAAGTATTAGATTTTATATTCTTGGTCTCAGAGATCACTGCAAATGGTGACTCTAGCCATGAAACTTAAAGACACTTACTCCTTGGAAGGAAAGTTATAGCAAATCTGGACAGCATGCTAAAAAGCAGAGACATCACCTTGCCTGCAAGCATCTGTATAGTCAAAGCTATGGTTTTTCCAGTAGCAATGTATGGTTATAAGGTTAGACCATAAGGAAAGTGAAGTGCTGCAGAACTGAGACTTTCAAATTGTGGTGCTAGAAAAGACTTGAGAATCCCTTGGACAGTAAGGTCAAATCAGTCAATACTGAAAAAAAATTAATTCAGGCTATTCACTGGAAAGTCAAATACCAAAGCTAAAGCTTAAATATTTTGACTACATAATGAGAAGGTGGGACTCATTGGAAAAGACCCTGATATTGGAAAGGTTGGAGGTAAAAGGAAAAGGGGACAGCAAAGGATAAGATGGATAGATAGTATCATGGAACAACTAACATGAATTTGGACAGACTTCAAGTCAGACAGAAGGGCCTGAATACTACAGTCGATTGAGGTCATGAAGATTCAGGTACTATTGAATGACTCAATAACAACAACTACAAAAGCTTGTTGAATTGTTCAAGGTCACAGGTGAGCTGTGGAGCTCTTCTTCAGAATTTCTGCCATCTCTAATGCCTGTGCAAAATCAGCAAAAATATAATGATTATTTGCTGAATGGCAGAAGATTATAGCAGAAATTTCCCATACTTGGAGCAAGATGATGTAGGTTCTGGTCTAGGTCCCATACCAACTATTTGAACTTGGTGGAGTCACCCAAGTATTCTTTTTTGTTTGTTTCTATCTTCTGTTTTTATATCACCTTCATTTTCTCCCTCTGCCCCAGAAATAGATTTTTAAAAATCTTTTTCTAAAATTGAGTTCCAAATTCTGTTTTCAAATATATGCCTTCTCTCTCTTTAAAAAAAAAGAGAAAGAATTAGTAGTAGTAGTAGAAGAAGAAGAAAGAGAATAAAAATGATAGAACAAGAAAAAAAAGCAGTTTAGCAAAGCTAAGCAATACATCAATCAAGTCTGGCAATATTCAATACCCGTAGCTCCTACTCCTCTAAAGAGGGGAAAGAGGTACAATTTTCAATCTCTTCTTCTGGGCCAAGGTGGTCATTAAAAGTATATGTCATTTTGATATTATTATTATTGGTCTTTCCATTCCTATCATTGTACTCGCTGAGCATATTATTGTCTTGTTTCTGTTACTTCATTTTGCATCGATTCATATAAATCTTTTAATTCTTCTCTATATTCTTCCTATTCATTATTTCTTATAGTACAGCAATATTCCATTGAATGCTTGGCAGTTTAGTTTGAGTAAGGACCTCAATGTCTTCAGAGAGCACAACTCTGATGCACTGGCTGTGTTGCTCAAATGCAAAACACGCTTGTCAAAGAGACTTTTATGGAGAACTCACACATGGCAAGTGTTCACATGGGGGTCAGAAATGATACAATGACACTCTCAAGGTCTCTCTCAGGACCTTTGGAATTGATTGTGGGACATGGGAGACACTGGTACAGTACCATTCGGCATGATGTGCCCACATTAGAGAAGGTGCTGTGCTCTATGAGCAAAACAGAATTGAAACAACTCAAAAGAAACGCAGGATGCACACATTTGGAGAATCCATCCCAAATGGTCACACAAGCTATTTGTGCTGGACTTGTGATACAGCATTCCAACCTCGTATTGCTCTGATCAGCCACTGGACATTTTGGTCCTCTTCAAGAACAAAGGACAACAACCATAATATTCCATTACATTGTGTATCACGATTCCTTTAGTCATTCTCCAATTAATGGGCATATACTTTGTTTCCAATCCTTTGATTCCATTAAAAACTACTGCTATAATTATGTTGGCATATGTGTAACTTCTCTGTATTTGACTTCCAAAGGGTATATTCTAGCAACAAGATCTCTGGGTCAAAGGTTATGAATATTTTTAGTCACTTTCTTAGCATTATTTCAAATTGTTCTTCAGAATAGCTGAACCAATTCAAAACTCTGCCAAGAGTGTATCTGTATCCCTACAACCCCTCCAAAGTTGACTAGTCAACATTTCCCTTATAGACATTGTTTCATTGTTAGAAAGTGTTTCCTTACATTAAGCCAAAATCTGACTTCTTTATAACTTGGAACCATCATCATCTCCATACAGATGATCTCCAGATCAATAAATCTAGCCCTAACCTCTCTCCTGAGCACCAGTCCTACATTGCCAACTGCCCCTTGAACATTTCAAAGTGTGCCATGGGCATCAAACTCAACATGTCCAAAACAAAACTTGTTATCTGTTCCCCAAAACCCTCCTCTCTTGTGATCTTCTCTATTACTGCTGAGGACACTCTGATCCTTCCAGTCACCCTAGGGTCACCACTTGAGTTTCATCTTCAGCTCTTCATCGCCCAACATATCTAATCCATTGCCATATCTTGTTGTCTCTACCTTAATGGCATCTCTCACATGTGTTCCCTCCTCTCCACTCACATAGCCACCACCCTTCTTCAGGCTTTCATCATCTTACATGAGTTCTATTGCAAGAGGCTTTTCCTCAGATCCCTTTCTCTTTCAATCCAGCCTCCACTCAGCTGCAAAGGTGATTTTTTTTTAAAGAATAGGTCTGGTGACCTGCCCCCCTGTTCAATAAATTCCAGAGGCTTCCTATTACTTCTAAGATCAAATAGAAAGCATTTAAAGCTCTTCATAACCTGGTCCCTTCTTACCTTTCTTAGTCCGTTCCGCACACACTACAACCCAGCTACAATGGCCCTAAGAACAATTTCTTGAACACAACACTATCTCTGATCTTGCTGCCTCTGAACTGGCTGTCCAAAAGACCTGATAGGCTCTGCCTCTCATCTCAGCTTCTTGGATTTCCCCGGCTTCCTTGAAAACTCATCTCAGGTCCCACCTTCACCCCCAACTGTTGATACCTTCCTCTGTCAGATTTCCCTCCATCCACACTGTACATATCTTAGTTGTTTGCATGTTGTCCCTCCATTCAAATGTGATCTCCATGAGGATGAAGACTGTTTTTGCCTTTTTTATACCTCCAGAACAGTGCCTGGTATATAGTAAGTGCTTAATAAATGCTTGTTGACCAAGTTACTGGCATTGCCCTTACTTCTGTCTGCTGATGCCAAGCAAAACAAGCCTAATTCCTCTCCTACCCCTATCACAACTAACAGCAAATGCCAACTAACTGCCACTCATGGGGAGACAAGCTAGCCTAGACAAAACAGTAAGCTGCCCCGAGGATGAGAGAGTAGGTGGCATGTGCCAAGCAGGTCAAACTACTGCCACCACCTACTCTGAAACTCCAAGGGAAATAGGGGATCCTGTGCCTACAAGCCCTCAAATATATGTTGTCTCCCACTATTAACTAAGAATAATAACAATTGCAAAAGCACTTTACAAATATTATCTCATGATTATCCCCATTTTACAGATAAGGAACTGAAGTAGACAGAGAATAAGTAGTTTTCCCAGAGTTACACAGTAGGTAAGTGTCTGAGGCTGGATTTGAACTCAGGTCTTCCTGATAACAATGTGGTAATAGTCCACTGTGCCACCCTTTAGAACATCAACATCCCACATGGCTTTCTGCCTATGCTTCTTGTGCCTTGTACTTATGAAACTGATTTTTTATAAACCAATTGATGTTTATCCCAGTTACATTTTATTTCTTTAGATGTGAACCAATGTTCTGGTTTGGTGGTTCTAAAAGTATAGGTCTGGGGACCACTGGGGTTCCCCAAGACTCTCTCAGGGGGTCTGTGAGCTAAAAACTTTACATAATAATTGTGAGATATTTTAACTTTGAATATGATCAATGTCAATATATAAACCACAGAAACAAAAGCATTTCTTCATTTCTGCCTATTGGAATCCCTAATTTTGGGAGGAATCTTACCAATTTTTCAAAGTGTAATGGGATCCTGAGATCAAATTTGAAAACCACTGCTCTAGCCTGACAAGATCTCATGGGTGTCCTGACTCCTTCACTGAACATGTTAGCTCAGCTGTGTCAGCAGCAAAGTGGATAAACATTCCATTGATGCCTTCATCCAAGTCTTTGGTAACAAAATTAAACCACATAGCACTGAGTACAGATCCCTGGAGCACTCCACTACAGACCTTCTAAACTGACATAAATCAGTTAATGATTATTCTTTGAGTCCAGTCATTTGACTAATTCTAATCCACTTGATTATATAGATCCAGTCCACATCTTTCCATCTCATTCATAAGAACAAGAGACTTTGGCAGGGCTAGGTAGCACAGTGAATAGAGCACTGGCCCTGGAGTCAGGAAGACCTAAGTTCAAATCCAGCCTCAGACATTTAACACTTACTAGCCATGTTACCTTGGGCAAGTCACTTAACCCCAATTGCCCCCCCAAAAAAAGCAAAAAAAAAAAAAAAGAAAGAAAAGAAAAGAGACTTTGTCAAATGATTTGCTCCAGTCTAGCTAAACAAAGTCTATCTATAATATTTGCCTGATCGACCAGCATAGTGGCGGGTTAGGGGCGGGATCACATTGGTCCCTTTCTAGGCATTCACACAGATTTTCATCACCTCTCACCGGAATTACTTCCATGGCCTCTTAATTGATTTCCCTACTTCTACTATCTCCTCCAATCTATACTACCCACAGCTGCCAAACTGATATTCCTAAAATAGACATCTGATCATGTCACTCCCTTATTCAAAAATCATCAATGCTTCCCCTCTGCCTCTACGATAAAATATAAACCTCTCATTCTAGTGTTGAAGACTCCCAATGACCTGGCTCTTACCTACCTTTTTAGTCTTGTTTCATGTAACTTCCCTTCTCTTTATAACACCCAAATCTGCTCTTTTAACTGTTCCTCCTTTAGAACTCCACCTCTAGGAATTCATGATCCCCAAGGCAATTCTTCAACTCTCCTTAGAATCCCTAGCTTTCTTCTAAGTGTGGCTTGGCTGCCAATTCCTACACAAGACCTTTGCTCAATATAGGGGAAAGAGCACTGATTAGAATCAGAGGATTCTGAATCTAGGCTCAAATCCTTATTCTGTCATTTATTCATGTGATCTTGGGCAAATCACTTAAAGTCTGTAAAATCTATAAAATGATAGTACTTAATTAGAAGGTCTCTGAGGTCCCAATTCTAAACTAGACACTTATGATTCCTCTGTTAGTCCTGTCTCCCTCTTGAAATCACTTTGTAATTATTTATCTGAATATGTATTTGTTTACTCCTTTTATAGAATACAAGGTTCTTGAGGAGAGACACTATTTTGGCAGGTAGGTGGGACCTGGTGCTGGACCTGGAGTCAGGAAGACCTGAGTTCAAATTTGACCTCAGAAACTTACTAGCTATATGACCCTGGGCAAGTCACTAAAAAAAAAACAAAAAAAAAACCCTCTCTTTTTGCCTCAGTTTCCTCATCTATAAAATGGGGATAATAATAGCACCTGACTCCCAAGGTTGATGTGAAGACCAAATGAGATCATTGTAAAGGACTTAGGGCAGTGACTGACATATAGTGCTATATAAATTTTAGCTATTTTTAAAATCTGTGCTTTCCTAGCACTTGCCATAGTAGACTTAATAAATTTGGATTGGATTGAGTCTACTAATTCTCAATAGTTTCCCATTCTAGTCATTCATTAAAGAAGAAATCAGGTTAGTCTGGTATGATCTCTTCTTGATATGACCTATCTCTTTATAATATATCTGATCCTAGGAACTGACCCAAAAAAGATCTATTTTCTTTCACTGGCTTGTTATGACCCCACCTAGAGTTTGTTGTTGCTGTTGGGTCACTTTAGTCACGTCCAACTTTTCATGACCCCATGGTCTTGTTGTCCATGGAGTTTTCTTGGCAAAGATATTGGAGTGGTTTTTGATTTTTGTCTCTAGTGTCTCCAGTTAAAAGATGAAGAACTGAGGCAAATGGGAGTTAAATTACTTACCCTAGGTCACACAGTTAATAAATATCTAAGGAAAGATTTGGATTTGTATCATCCTGACTCCAGACCCAGAATTCTATCCACTGAACCACCTAACTGCCTCTAGAGTAAAATTAGTTTATCCCCAGGAAATTCTCCAAATAGAGCTTAGATATATCACATATCTAGATTTTTTTTAAAATGCAGGTAAAAGGGTCCTTAGCTCCCATACAAACTACTCATGGTAAAAATTGCATATGGGGTAGCAGAGCCTTTATTTCACTCTATAGAATATGCAAGACACAAAGGATGCACAGGAACCCATAAATAGATACAGAAATCTATACATTTACAGTCATTTCAACATCCTGGTGAATCCCCCTTTAACCAAAAAGAAACCTTCTGAGAGCTTGAATGCCTCTAAATAGAAAAACTTTTAGGAACTGCTAAGCAGCACAACCCTTCCCCTGAAGACCTACACTATCAGAATAATTCATTGGAAGGGCTGGGAGTGGCAAGGGCTAGTTTTCTTACTTCCTCAAGTCATGTGTCCCTTTCACTGCTCTTCCGGTCTGGAGGGCCATGTAGATGATCCTTTCCTTTCCCCAAGGATGATGCTGTTCAGGAACTATGTGTACAATCCTTTTCTTTCTCCAAGAAACATTATCCATGAATTCACAACTCAAGCTTAATGGACAATCACGGAGCTGCTTCTGCCCTGTGCTACTATAAAAATATCAAATCTAGGGACTGCTTTCATCCTACTGCTGGTCATGATCTGCTAGACCCCATCCTGGATTATTCCCCTTATCTTTTCCTTCACTCCTACTCTCAAGCTGCTGAAGGGAACTCAAGGAAATCCCTAAACCATGCTGCCTGAACCCTCTCCATTTCTTTCATTCTGCTTCTATTATGGTCAACCCCTCTACATGTATCCTTGACACCAAGCTCTCCCATGTTCTCCATTAGATTGCCCTGTTATCCCTACTCCGTCTCTTCTCTTCAGTCTCACCCTATCTACTAGTTCAGGCCCTCATCACCTCAAGCCTGTTCTATTATAATATCCTTCTAACTGGTCTCTCAGCTTCATCTCTCTCCACTCCATCTATCAGCTGCCAAAGTGATTTTTCTAAAGCATAGATCTGTCCCCTCCCTTCTCAATAAACTCTAGTGGCTTCCTTTAACCACAAGAATAAAACATAAAGTCCTTTATTTCACATGTAAAACTCTCTTATGATTTGGCCCCTTCTTCCTTTCCTTATTCCCTTCTACATACTCTACAATCTAGCCACACTGGCCTATGGGCAAGTTCCTCAAACACAACATTCATCTCTCTGCTCCTTGCCTTTGCACTACCACTTTACACTACTTTCCACTGCCTGGAGTGCTTTGTATCTTCACTTCTGCCTCTTGGATTCTCCAGCTTCCTTCAAGACTCAGTTCAAGTTGTCCCTATGTAGGAGGCCTTTCCTGGTTCCTCCCAACTGTTAATACCTTGAAGTTGTAGGCAGACAGCCAGTCCTGAAGTCTGAAATTTCAGTAATCAGGGTTCAAATGCAAGGGCAAGTCACTTAAACCCTCAGCACTCCCAGCAATTTTCTAAAACTTTGGGTTTAGGGAAGTCGCTGATCCCAATCAGTAGAGGAATTTTCCACTCCGGGTTCCCCACAATAGTGAAAGTCTATCCCTTATCTCAACCTGCAGCAGGATAGGGGGAAGGGGGATGAGAGGAGGGATGATGGATGGGAGGGCATCCTTGGGGTGAGGGGAGGTTGGAAGTACCCACTATAGAAGAGGGACAGGATCACATAGGGAATGGACCAGGTGGAGGGTGGGATGAGTGGGAGGGAATTATAAGCAGCCTTGTACAATATATCTACTATGATAATGTTTTGCATAGCTAGACATGTACAACATATACTGAATTACTTATCTCCCCAGAGGGAATGGGTGACAAGGGAGGAAGGAAATGGATCTGAAATTCGAGGTCGTAACATTAAATGTTTCAAATATATATAAATACTATTATTAATACTCTTTTGCTTGTAATAGGGAGATAAGATGTGCAGGCATTGGGACACAAAGATTCACCTTCCTCTAATGGAAAAGTCGATGGGGGTATGGGAGAAGGTATGGGAGAGAGCAGATTGGAGGAAGTGATATCTTGTGGGACTACTATTCTGGGAGGTTGGGTAGGGGAATAATGGGGGGAAAATGATTGTAACTCAAAATCTGACGGAAATGAATGATGTAAAACAGAAGTTAATAAAGCATTTGTTTAAAAAAAAATAAAAATAAAAAAATAAACAAAGTTAACCTATTTACATTCCTAAAAAAAATAAAATAAAATAAAAAAATAAAAAAGAAAGTCTATCCCTAAACCATATAATCATTTTTGCTAATTCGATGGGTATGAATAGTTAAATCCAAGATGCTTTCTTTTACTATTAGTAACACGACCTTTTTGTTTTTTCACATAGGGTCATAGATTTAAAACTGGAAGGGAACTCTGAGGTCATCTAGTCCAACTACCTCATTGTAATGATAATTTTATAGACGTATATAATATACATGTAAATATATTATGCATTATAAACTATATATGAAATAACTTAAGTGGGATTTACAAAGCCCTATGTTCTCTCACTGGGGCCTCACAACAACCCTAGGAGGTAGATGCTACTCTTCTCTCCATTTTCCAGATGAAGAAACTGAGGCACAGACAGGTGATGATTTCCCCAGGGTAGTTAAGTGACAGAGCTGAGATTTGAACACAGGTCCCCTGACTCAATCCAGCATCCTTTCCACTGTACTATGATGCATGTAATTGGTAATAATGTGCATTTTCTCTTTTGAAAATTGTCCACATCCTTTGACCACTTTTTTTTTCACAATAACCCTGTGAGGTAGGTACAATTGCTATCTTTATTTTAGAAATGAGGAAACTGAGGCTCACAGAGCCTACATGACTCTACATCACACAGCTAGTAAGTGTCTGAAGTGGGATTTGAACTCGGGGCTCACTGACTCCCATTCCAGGCCAGCACCCTTCTAAAGCCATGGCCTAGCAGTAGTCACCAGTCTTAATGTGATAAGTCACATTGAGTATATGGGATGTGTCTGAGATAAAGACAGAGGACCGAAAGTAGGGAGGGAGGGGTGTTGTCGGTTGCCCCACCCAAGCGCAGGGCGCAGACGCCGGGTTTAGGAAACCTGCGCGTTCGCCCCGCCCCTTGGCTTCTATCACCTATGGCAACAGGACCGGAAGATGAACGAGAGGAGCAAAGAGATTCCAGAGCGGCTCCTGCACCATAGAGACACACGACGGGCGGGGATGAAGGAGGTGGGAGCGCCGAGAGGTGCCTTCCGGTTCCCCCGGGTAGCCCTCCGCAACCATAGAGGCGCGAAAGGGAAGGAGAGGCCGGGACGGCCGATTGTCACGTGGCCGGGTGGGGTAGAGAGGGGGATAGGCGGGTGAGAGGGAAGGCGGGACTTCCTGGGTGGTATATTTTCCTTCCGGTTGTTGACCGGAGCTGCTCCGGCTCGGGCCTGTCCCAGCCCCCGCTGCAGCTGCCCTTTGCCCCCCCTTCCCCGCGGCCGCCATGAAAAAATTCTTTCAGGAGATCAAGGCGGACATCAAGTTCAAGAGCGCGGGGCCCGGGCAGAAACTCACGGACACAGCGGGGTGAGCGGGCTTGGAGGAGGTGGGGCGGGGGAGGGGAGGGGAGGGGCGGCCTTAATCATTCCTGAAGCGCGGGGCTAACTGTGACACCCCCTTAGCTCACGGATCCTCAGCGGCTCCCTAAAACACGGACTTGTCCGGCCTTGAACGCAGCCGCCGTCTCCCGGCTCATCCCGCATCCCTCGGCGTCCCGCCCTCTACACTCCCGGGCCCTTCCCAGCACTTGGCCAGCCTCCGGGTCTACACAGAAGCAGACCCCCGCCTCCCTGGCCGGGGATTCTTTCCTCTGTCGCCTCTGCCTTAGTATCCAGAACCTCCCTCTGAGCCGTCTTCTGTAGAATGAGGCCTTTCCTGACCGCCCCACCCCCACCCCCCAGGGGGTGAGGTAGTGAGAGGCTCCATCCCATTGAATTTCTCTAAGGGCCTGCTACAAATCTCTGCACAGGCCACCACCTTTCTCCCTGGATCTTCCTTTTCCCTTGCCTCCTACTTTGTTGATAAAACTAAGGCCATATGCCCCATGTTCCTGAGGATGACCTCAGTGGACATTGCAAAACCCTCTGCAAAATATGGTTCCCCTTCTCTCCACCTTTACTGTAAGCTCTGCCAAAGGTGATCCTTCTTGCCAAGACCAACTTGTACCCTTGATCCCCACCCCGTCTCCTCCAGGAGCGTGCTCCGTTCAGCATTTCAGCATTTTTCTAACAGCTCTCTCATTTTTATACTCTCTTTATTTTCCTCCCAGACTGTAGCTGCTTACAAATATGTCCAGGTTTTTCATTCCTAAAAACATTCCTTACAAACACTTTTGACTTAGAATTTATAATCTCTCACTTCCAGACTCCTGAAGACATCTCCTTCATTGCCTGTATTTCCTCACCTTCTCAGCTCTTCCATTCTAGTTTTTAATACTATTATTCAATGGAAACTGCCCTCTCCAAGATGATCTTTTATTTGCTAATTTTAATGACCCTTTCTCTGTTTTAATCCTTTTCTGACCTCTTTAATCCTCTTCTCCATTACTTTCATGACATTTGTTCTCTTCAGGTTCTTCTTTTTTTCCTTTCTCCCATCCTCTTGGGTATTTTCCAGTGTTCTATGTTGGGCACTGTTCTCTCCCCTCTCTCAGTAATCTCATAAACCTCTGAGGGTCTGATTATCATCTTTGTGCCTCTGACTCCTAAATCTGTATAATACAGCCCAGTATCTTTACTGATCTCCAGTCAGAATCACCAGCTGACCGCTAGATATCTCTATCTGGATGTTCCATTGACATTTCAAACTCAACATGTCCAAGATGAAACTCCTTTTCTTTCCCTCTGTATTTGTCCCACCTTCCAACTTCTCTTAAGGGGCATCATGCATGTCTCTCTAGTTATTTGTCATTGTTCAGTTGTGTTTAACTCTTCTTGGCAAAGACACAAGAGTGGTTGACCATTTCCTTCTCCAGATCATTTTACAGATGAGGAAACTGAGGCAAAGGTTAAATGGCTTGTCCAGGGCCACCCAGCTAGTAAGTGTCTGAGGCCACATTTGAACTCAGGAAGGTGAGTCTTCCTGACTCCAGACCTGGCATTGTATCTACTCTGCCACCTTGGTGACTTCTTTCTAGTTACACAGGTTTGCAGTTTCAAAGTTAACTCTTCCTTCTTTTCTCCTGTTCCCCTCATATCCATTCTGTTGTCAGACCTCGTCACTTTGACCTGTACAACATTTTTCTAATTTGTCCCCTTCTCCCTGTTCACATTAGCATTAGCCTCCTGATTGGTCTTTACTCAGTGTTTCACACAGCTGTCAAAATAATGTCTTCTGCCAGTTTGTATCATGTTATTCTCCTGCTCCCAGTTAATTATTGTACCTAGAATGAAATACAAACTCCTCAGCCTGGCATTTAAGGCCCTCCCCAATTTAGTTCCAACTTAGTTTTCCAGACTCATTTCACATTGTTCCTCTTCACATACTCTTCCATCCAGCAAACTAGCCTCCTTGCTGTTTACCAAACTTGGCCCTCTAATACCTGCCTCCATGCTTTCCTGGGACTGTTCCCAGGCCTGGAAATGTATTCCTTCCTCACCTCTAACTCAGGTATTCAGATGCCTCTTTATATGGAGAATTTTTCATAGTGTTTTCTCACCCTTCTTCATATTATGTCTACTTACCTGTTTAGATATTAATGTAATCTTGAGGTCAGGGACTGGTTTTTATTTTGTTCTTGTGTTCCCAGTACCCAGTTCAGTGCCTTGCATATAATAGGTGATTAATAAATGTTTGGTGGTGGTAATTGTTGTAGTTGTAGTTTTTGGTGGCAGGAAAACAAGTCTGAGAAGATAAGGAGACAAGAGCTTGCCAGGGAGATGGGTATCTTTGAGGTAATGGAGGTTGGATCTGGGAGGGGACTGGCGGGGTAGGTCTGTGTGGAGACAGGATCAAGGAGGGAGGGAACACACCTGAGGGAAATGAAGGAGGTCTGTGGGGGGCAAGAGGGGGTCTTTGAGGATGGGGAGACTATAGGGATGATGAGAGACATGCTTTGAAATAAACTGGGTTCTATGAGAAGATTTAGGGGCTGCTGGTTTGTGAGGCAAATTTGGAAAGAAACATTCCTAATAAGCCCTGTGAGAACAGAGATCCTAATTTCTTTGAATTTCCCAAGCACCCAGCATCATGCTTGGTGTAGAGTACACTTGTTTGGAGACACAGCATCCTGGAATGCAAAGAAGGCTGCACTTGGGAGTCAGAAGGACCTGATTTTCAGTCCTGGTTCTGACACTTGTGTAACTATGGACAAGTTACTTCTCCCTGAGCTTTGGTTCCTCTTTTGTCAAATGGGGGTGATAACATATGTACTAGCTTCCTTACAGGATGGTTGTACTTTGTAAACCAGACTGTAGAGTACTGTAGAATATGAACTCAATTATTGATCAATGATGTGGGAGTCCAAGTGAGGGCTGGTTTCTGTCAAGAGTAGAGAAAAAGCCCTGAAGAGTTTGTTTATATCTATGGTGTCTTCTGGCTACTATGGAGGGAAAGAAATCAGCCACATTGCTTAGGAGCATTTGCTGATTTGGCTTTTCTCGAATGGTGCAGTTGCACTGGGAAAGCCCAGAGAATTTAAAGGAGGTAGAGTTTGAGTTGGGGAGAGCAGGAAACCAAAGTGGAAATACACCAGTGAGAAAGTCCCATTGTGGCTACCTCAGGCATTCATTTATAGTTATTTAGCCTCTGTTCAGCTTCCACTGTGTGTTGAACATGTTGGGCACTGGAGGAAATAAGCCTAAAACAGACAGTCCACACCCTGCTGGAGCAGAGATTTGTAGTAACTATAGAGTAGAAGAAAATAAGCTGAAAGCAAAAGAGTGATGTCCCAGAATTCCTCCCACCTAGTTTTGAGTTGAGCCATTGAACTCATGGGAAGGAGGGTTAGCAGGTAGGCGTTGGTAGCTTTCATTTCCTCCACTTTGTGTTAATCCTTAATATATCCTTGATTGGGATCAATAGAGTGACCATTAGGGGCAGTGCAGTATAGTCAAAGGGGACAGCCACAGTGGATAAAGCACTGGGCTTAGAGTCAGGAAAACCTAAGTTCAGATCTGGCCTCTGAGGCCTAGCTATCTGTGTGACCCTGGGCAAGACACTTAACCCTGTTTGCATCAATTTTCTCATCTGTAAAATGAGTTGGAGAAGGAAATGTAACCATTCCAAATGGGGTCACTAAGAGTGGACATGACTGAAATGACTGAACAAGAAGTATGGTCAGAAGAGCACTGGGTTTAGGATACAAAGACTCACATTCCAGTTGCAGCCCTGCTATTTATTTATTACCCAGAATGATCTTGGTCAAGTCACTTTCCCCCTGGACAGAGCTCTCTCTGTCTATGAGGTAAAGGGCTTGGACTACTGGCATTAGGCTTACCTGCTTCCTTGTCTCTCCTTTAGGGAAAAAGTCACCAGGGAAAGGCAGAGCCAGCAAGTAACCAAGCAATCCCGCCAAGGACCAACCAATGAGGCCCAAATGGCAGCAGCGGCGGCGTTGGCCAGGCTGGAGCAGAAGCAACCACGGTCCCGGGGCCCCACATCCCAAGATTCTATTCGGAACCAAGGTGAGGACTGGGCACTATTGCCCGGGCTTACAGCACCACTCTCCCTGGTGGAGGACATGGGGTTCTTTGAATGATATGTCATCTCCCCAAAAGGAAGGTCAGGAATAATCTGCCTTGTTAGGTTCAGAGTAGTGCTGCTCCTCAGCATCATGTCACCAGACTAACAGCCTCATCCACAGAGAAAAACTGCCTGTGTTAGCTGACTTTGGACAAGAAGGCTCTCTTCCTTGTCTAGGCCTTCTATCCTTCTACATACAGTGGAGGTGACATCCCCTGCCCTACCTCCCTCCTTCATGGCGATCTTGTGAGGATCCTTAGAGAATATTTGTGAAGCTCTTTGTGGGGAAAGATATGAGGATATGCAGTCCTGGAGTGTGGGCCCAATTCAGTTAGCATGGGTGAAGCTCATTGAGTGCACATGGCCGGATCAGGCAGGCCTGTTTTCTTCCTCTCTGTTATTACAGCATAGGGTCTAAGGGATCAGGGAAAGCTTCCAAGGAGAGTGAGCTGGAGCCAGACTTTGAAGGAGGCCTCTGAGAGAGGGCATTCCAGGCTCAGGAGGCAGTGTAACAGAAACCCCATTTAGGGCAAAGAGAGGTCCATCTTGTTTGGCTGGAGTGCAGGATATGTATGGGAAGAGAATAGTAGGAGATGGAATGAGATGAGATATGGGGCAGGCACTAGATTGTAAAAGAAAGTCAGCTGGGGAGAGCCAGGGGGCATCATGGAGCATAAGGCACTGACGTGATCTGTGTGACCCTTGGCCTCTGCCTGCCTCAGTCTCCTCCTTTGTAAAACAGAGATACTAGCAGCACCACCTCCCAGTGGTGTTGTGAAGATCAAATGAGTTAATATTTGTAAATTGCTTTGCAAATCTTAAAGTGCTCTTTAAATGGTAGCTAGTATTATTACAGGAATTGCAGTTGACTTGGCCAGCAATAGAATGACCAGTAGTTTTTGAATAGAGGAGTGAAATGACTCAGTCTCTGCAGAAGGAAGATTAATTTGAGTACAATATGGGTATGAGATTGGAGGGAGGAAGGCAAACAGAGACAATAGACCCCTCAGGAAGTTAATCACCCCATGGCTCTGTGTGTGACAGCAAATAAGAGGACAGATGCAAGAGCTGGTATGGAGGCAGAGACAGGCATTAGAGCTGAGAGCAGAATCGCAGATGACCAAGTGGTGGGTGGGGTTGCTGATGAAAATAGTGAAGTTAGGAATCCCCATTGGGACATCTGGATGGAGACGTGCATGTGCTGGGCTGGTGCTTAGAACCAGTTCTGTAGATTTGAGTCATTTGTGTTGGCATGGTAGATGAAGCCTGAACTAGATTGCCTAGAGATAGGGTATAGAGAGAAAGCCAAGGACAGAACCTTGTAGAGACCCTCTGATAAAAGACTGGGAAGAGGACAGGCAACCAGTGAAGGAGAGAGAGGGGCCATAGTTAGGACTAGAATGATCACCAGGCTGACGTGGGGTCACTGAAGCTAAGGGAGAAGAGAGGATCCATAAAGAGGGAGCGGTCAGTGGGGTCAGACATTAGAGAAATGCAAAGGAGGATGAAGACTGAGAAAAGACCATTGGTTTGGCATTTATGGTCATTGTTGACCTTTGAAAGAGCAGTTTCAGTGGAATGCTGGGAGCTAAAGATAATCTTACAAGGGGTGAAGAAGGGAGTAGGGAGGTGAGGAGGTGGCAACACACAAGGTTTATAACTTTTTTCCATGAGTTTAATGGTAAAGCGGAAGAGAGAGAGGTGGAATGGTCCTTAGATGGGAGACAAGCACTTGGGAAGGAGTTGGTGGTGCAGGGGATATCAAAGGTGTATGAAAAAGAAAGACTGCCTGCTAGAGCAGGGTCTTAGAGTAGAAAAAGCAGTGGGGATTAAAAGGGCAGGTCTCGGCCTCTTTCAGTGACCAGAGAGGGGAAAGAGAAGGTTAGCAGGAGAGAGGGAGCTCACATCAGAAGCCTTAGATCTTCTCTGCAGTGATGGCCATGTCATCTGCTGTCAGGGTGTGAGGCCTGTGGGTACAGGGAAGGTGAGGAGAGCAGCAGAGGTTTGGCATGGCATTTGTAGGAAATTAATAGGGAGTTGCCATAAGTGGGGTCGGCTTATGGTACAGGAGCAAAGACCCAGGGGAGGAAGAGAAAGAAGGGGCTGAATGGATAGGCTGAGGTGGTAAAAGACAAACTGCCATTTTCTCCATGACCTGCGATACTGGGGTTTTTTTCTGCCTTTGTATTAGAGGTCTCTGGTCCCTACCATGATCAAGTTTATGATCTGCTCAGAATCTCTTCTTGGTGGTGGTAGCGTTAGTCAGTCAACAAACATTTATAAAGCATGTAATATGTTGCTAGGCACTGAAGGATAGAAGGACAGAAATGAAGCAGTCACTGTCCTCAAGGAGCTTACATTCTGCCAGGGGAAACAACATATGCACCTTTGTCCACACACAGATATAGACACATTTATGTGTGCATGCATGCATACATACACATAAACATACACACACACGAAATAAATTTAAGTCAGTTTGTGGTAGCGAGGACAATAAGAATAGGGGGTAGGGACCAGCAAAGGCTTCATAGAGAAGGTGCCAGGAGCTGAGTTTTGAAGGAAACAAGATACAAAGAGGTGGAAAGAATTCTAGGCGTATGCACAGCCCATGTGCAGAACCAGAGACAGGGTATGAGGTGTTGGGAGAAGCAGGTCAAGTGAGGCCAGGTTGTGAAAGTCTTCCAAAGCCAAACCAAGAAAGTTTAATGGTAATGTTGAAGGCATTAGTGAATCATTGGAGCAGGGGAATGACTTGGTGTCAGATCAAAGCTTTCTGGAGGGTGAATGGATAGGAGAGGGCAGAGCTAAGAGGGGTTGTGGCAACAGAAGGGGGAGTGTCACAGAGGTAGGCTAGAAATGGCAGCTGGTTAGATTTGCAGAGTGAGGAAGAGTGTAGAGTCCAGGGACTTGAATTGTGACACCCTTGAGGGAAAGGGGGACATTTTGAAGAGAAGTGGGGGGTTGGGGTGGGTAGGCATGGGTTCTGTTTAGGACATTTGGAAGCTGGGATGCCTTGAGGACATCTTTATTATTGTTGGTTGGTGCCTTCAGTTCTGGGCACATACTGTATTGGCCTTTTATAGAAAAGGAGACTGAGTGCAGTGAGGTGCCATGTTTGCTTAACATTCTGGAAATCCTCAATGGTAGAGCCAGATCTCAAGCCCTACTGTCCCTCTGCCACACTGCCCCCTGCTGGCCTGTTGGGACTATAACCAGCACCATGAGGCAGGTGTGATTGAAGTTAGCATTAAACAGCCAGGAACATGTCCAATCAGGGTGTTGGGGAAGCATGGGGGGTGTAGATGAGACCTCTGTTCTGTGCTGAGGCAGAGGGACAAGGTCAGACACCCAGAAAGAGGTGTATTCTTGGTCATCCCTCTCATTCCCCTTTTTGGTTTCTGTTTTTCAGTGAAGAAGGAATTACAAGCAGAAGCCACCATTAGTGGGAGTGCTGAGTCTTCTGGAGCAAATGTGGTAAATTGGAGGAGGGGGTGATGAGTGTGGGGAAGAGAATTTGGATGCCCAAAAAGGGCCGTATCTACTGGCATACACAGTACACCTTCTTGGCTTCCTTTTGATTATTCAGTCTATTTACAGATATTTACTGAGAGTTCAGCCTATCCTAGGCACTGTGAAGAAGGATTATATGTGGATTATAAAACATGGTTTCTATGCTTAGCTTTCAGGCTCGTTAGGGAGATAAGATATAATATCTGTGAACTTGGTTCTTTAACTTGTGTAGGTCTCAGTTTCTCTATCATGAATTGATTTCAAAGATCCTTCCCACTTCTGATATCTATAGAACCTACATTTCAGGAGGCGTAGGACGGCATGGAGTTGGGTGCTTCTTCTGCTAAGGCAGATTACCTTCCCCCACCTGCACCCACACATACCCCAGTAGATTGGACCCCAAGCCTCTGACCAACTTCTCCAAACTGAGTTAGGCTACTCTTCAAACACCAGATTCAACAACAAGCCTGTACTTCCAGCTTTGTGGGACCTATCAGGTCCCCTTCATGTCACAAGGTACCATAGGAGAAGGGCTTTATAGAATAACAATAATAGCTTACATTTCAGTACTTTTTTTTTTTTTTAAAGACAGTGTGACCTTGGCATTGAGAAATCCAGGTTCAAATCAGCCTCTGAGCTTCTCAGTTCTGTGACCTTGGGCAAGCCACTTAACTATTGAGAGGCTCATTAAAAGGGAGAGGATAAAAATATTTAGACTCCCTACTCTACAGGGTTGTTGTGAGGAAAGTGCTTTATAAACCTTAAAGTGCTCTGCACTCACACAATCTAGAAAGAAGGGAAAGTACTGTAGAGGCCATCTAGACTTACTTGTACCTGGACCAAAATTATCTGTCCAGCCTTCCCAACAAGTGCCCTAGCTTCTGCCTTAAGATCCCCCATTGCCCCCTGTTTGCTGAGGCAGCCTGCTCCACTGTAGGACAGCTCTGATTGTGACCAAGTGTTTCTTGGTCCAGTCCTACACACCTTCCTTGCTACAGCTTCCAGTCATTGCTCCTCCTTTTGTGTTTTGGGACTAAATAATGAGCCTCTTTCCCCTTCCACACACCTGAAGTCTTTTCTCCAAGCCAGAGATCACCAGGCTAGATATACTTTTCTATGGTCCTCATGTGGTTTCCCTACATGTGTTGCTTTTTCATGCACATGCTCCTTATTTTCCCAGAGTGGGGTGCCCAGCACTGCACATGAGCGCAACACTCCAGGGTCACTCCACCAACCAGGGCAGACTCTAGACTGCTCCTTCATACAACCTCAGATCCCATTGGCTCTTTTTTTTTTTTTTTTTGGCTGCCATGTCCCACTTGTCTAAGTGAACTTCTAGTCCCCTACCACCGTAAGATCTTTTTCACAGTATCTGTTGTCCAGTCACCCTTCACTTGTCCTCTCTCTGTAAAGTTAAATATAGAACTTTACATTTGCCCCTACTAAATTTTGTCCAGTCCATTGTTCTGGTTTGTGGAGAGCTTTCTGGACCCAGATAACGTGAAAAATGTGAGTGGTTATCCTGAAGTTGCAAGACTTTGTAAGTAGGGGTGGCTAGATGGTATAGTGAATAGAGCACTGATCCTGGAGTTCAGAGGACCTGAGTTCAAATCTGGCCTCAGACACTTAACACTTACTAGCTGTGTGACCTTGGGCAAGTCACCTAACCCCAATTGCCCTGCCTTCCCTCCTCCAAAAAGCAAAAAACAAACAAACAAACAAACAAAAAAAAACTACAACTTTGTAAGTAGATTGTGCTACTGCAGAGCACCAGCAGCAGCCGAGTGCCTTGCTTAGGCCTTGCAGCCATTTAGCAGCCAGGTGGGAGGAAAGGTCTTACTATTTGCCTGAGTGAGTCCTCCCAGAGGAAGAATGGACCTTGCAGTGTTCCCTCTAGGGGAAGGATGGGCCTGGCAGTGTTACAGGTGAAGTGAGGCAACAGACCCAAATGAATCCCAATTCCCACCAGAAGGGAAAGGAGCCCATGGCCCACATACTTATTCTTATTTCTCCCCCAGGTACCCGAGGCTAAGGAGGAGGGGTCTTCAAACCTGTCTGTGAGTGGGGTTTATTTTACCTGCCCGTTCACTGGAGCCATCTTGAGAAAAGATCAGCGGGATGCCCATATCAAAGAGGCCATTAACAAGGTGAGGAGGGGCTTGGGCTCAGCTTCACCTTGGAGCCCAATTAGCCTGCCCTTCCTCCAGTGGCTGTTGGGAGGAAAATGCCTTTGTCACTTGCTCCCCTAGACAAGAATCGACATTTCTGTCTACGATGACAACATTGGATCTCAGTTCTGTACATGTGAAGTTCAGGGTGGTGGAGTCAACAGAGTCCTAGGTTTGGGGTCCTCAGACCTGGATTCAAGTCCTGGCACTCCTGCTTTGTCCTTGGTGTCCCTTTCCTTCTCTGGGTCTCTGTAAAATGAGGTGGTTGAACTAGAAGGTCTCTAGGAGCCGACCAGCTCTGGCATCCTTCCAACTCTGAAGCTATTCTCTGGCCTAAATTGATCTATTTTTTGACCCAAGCATAACACTTTACATTTACACCTATTGAATTTCATCATATTAGCTTTGGGCCCATGTTCTAACTTGTGAAGACCTTTTTAGTTCTTGACTGTCATTTGAGTCAGTTGTTCCTCTCGGCTTTGTATCATTTGCAAATTTGATGAACATGCCATCTGCGCCTGTATCCAGGCTTTGGTAAACAAAATAACAAATAACAAAATAACATGAGGCCTTAGTGCCAGGAGGACCCAGGTTCAAGTCCTGCCTCTCACATGCTGGGCAAGTCACTTCCTCTCATCAAGCCTTAGCTTCATATGTAAAAGGGGTCCTATCCGACTCCTGCTCCTTGTCCCCTAGGGCTGGTGTGGGTAAAGCAATCGATAGATCTGCACCTGCTGCAGAAATGAGTTGTTGATGTTGTTCCTTCTCCAGCACTCGGACAAAGACCCAGTGGCTGCTTCCATCATGAAGATCCATACGTTCAACAGGGACCGAGAGAAAGTGAAATTGGGGGTGGACACCATTGCCAAGTAAGACTTCTTCATGGGACATTTTCAGAGCTTTCCCATCTGGTCTGTCTCATAGCAGTAATAATAATAACAGTAACTAACAGCATTTATAAAGCACCTTCTACAAGCCAGGCACTGTGCTAAGTGATTTACAAATATTTTCTTATTTGATCCTTGTAACAACCCTGGGGAGGAGGTTCTATTGTTATACCCATTTTACAATTCACCAAAGCACTTAGATTAAGTGACTTGCCCAAGGGCACACAGCTAATAAGTGTCTGAGGCCACATTTGAGCTCACGTCTTCCTGACTTCTAGGCCCAGCCTTGTGTCCACTGTGCCCTAAGGTAGATAGCAGAGCAATGAGTACAAGAGAGAAAAAAGTGATTTGCTGAAAGTCACCCAGAGTCAAAACGAGAATTCAGCTCTTGGGACTTTATGCCTAGGGCTTTTTCCCCTGTGCCATTTATTGGGGTTACCTGCAGCCCCAGGGAATCGGGGTTCTCTGGGTTTTGTCGGCAGAAAGAGGCCCCATGGCCTAAGAAAGGCAGAGGCTTTAGTTTGCAAATGGTTGTGGTGAGTAGAGGAGGCAACTCTCTCTTGGCCTCAGTCCTATCCAGGAGCAGGAGGAAGGATAGATGGGGGTCCCACCAGGGGACCAGAGTCCTTGAGTACCTAGGATCACTCTTGGGGTGATTAAAGCCTCAGGACTCACCCAGCATCTCCTGCATGTTCTATCTTTACTTCCATGTTGAGTCAGTGCACTTTCCTACCTGGGTGTAGATACTCAGAGCTTGGCACTGTGGGTTATTTCTCTGCCCTCTGAAACAAAGAGGAAGGAGAGGGGAGCCATTTAACTGAACCCCTCCCTGCCCTGGCACAGCAGAGGCCTCCTCCAGGTGGCTTCAAGATTGGGGGCTGCTCCATCATCTCCCTCTCTCACCATGTTCAGCCCACAAATCCCCAGGGAAGCAAAAGCACAGTAATTGTCATTCATCTGGGAAACTGAGAAGCCTTGTCTTCTTGTCCCTCTGCACAGGTACCTGGACAACATCCATCTTCACCCAGAAGAGGACAAATACAGGAAAATCAAATTGCAGAACAAAGTGTTTCAGGTAGTGTTCGTTCCATCCCCTCTCTAGCATTTCAGCTATACAGTGTCTCTTCTCACTTCACTGTCACTACCCCAGTGTAGACTTTCACTGCCAACTGCTGAGACCCTCCCAGGAGCCTCCTGACAGGTCTTACAGCCTTTCTTCCCTGCCTCCTCCAACACACTGTTTCCATGCTACAAAGTAATCTTACTTGGGCATGGACCTTGTCATAGGACTGTTCTGCTCACAGCCTTCTATTGATTCCCTTCTGCCCGTCTTGTAAAGTTCAGGCTGCTTTGCCAGGCACCAGAAGGCCACCACAGTCTGGGCCACCTGATCTCCTCAGACTCCCCACTATTTGCCAAACGGAACTCCTCTCTGTTCCCTTTTTTTCTTCTGTGCTCTTACCTGTTCTGTAAAACACTACAAAGGCTGTTCTTCCTCTGCCCTTAAACCACCTTCCCCAGAGGCAGGGAATGTGCGGCCTCAAGGCCACATGTGGCCCCTTATGTCTAGTGTGGCCCTTTGACTCAATCCAAACTTCACAGAACTGAGGCAGCTAGGTGGCACAGTGAATAGAGCACCAGTCCTGGAGTTGGGAGGACCTCAGTTCAGATCTGGCCTCAGACACTTAACACTTACTAGCTGTGTGACCTTGGGCAAGTCACTAAACCCCAATTGCTCTGCCTTCCCCCCTCCAAAAATAAATAAAAGCAAATTATCTCATACGTCACAAAACAGATCCCCCTTAATAAAAGGATTTGTTCTATAAAATTAGACAAAAGGGCCACACATGAGGACCTAGAGGGTCACATGTGGCCTTGAGCCTGCAGGTTCCCCATCCCTGACCTTCCCTCTTGGGTCTTACATAGCAGTTTGTTATATTGTGTATTCTAGTGTTCTCTACAGGAATCATAATCCCCTACCAGCCTATAAGTTAGTTCCAAGATGGTGGGAACTATGTCTTATCTAAGCTTTGTGTTGAGCCCAGGAAAGTATCTATGCAAATAGACTCTTAATACATGCATGAATTTAATTCTTTTGGAGGGGCCTAAACCATTGCAACCATAATCCCACTTCTCTTTTAGGAGCGGATCAACTGCCTGGAAGGGGCTAATGAGTTTTTCGAGGCCATTGGGTTTGAGAAGATGACCCTCCCTGTTCCAGAACAAGGCAAGGGGCTGGGAAGGGTCATGGGCATCAGCTATTCCCAGTGTGGGAAGAGGGAGAACACAATTTTACCCAAAGGATAAGCTTGACAGCCTAGGCCCTGGTCCCTTTGGGGGCAGAGGCTCAGGAGGCAACCTAAGGACCAGATGTTCCTCTGCAGAGACCTCTGAGGAGTACTATGTGCTGAGTGAGGATGCCCTGGCCCAGGTAGAGAAGCTGGAACAGCACAAAGTCAGCTTGCAGAGCTCAGAGCCAGTGCGAGCTCAGCTGGCCCGGCAGCGACGAGTCTTCAAGCCCTCCCCCCTGGCCGCCCAGTTTGACCTACCTGGGGACTTCTTCAACCTCACAGCAGAGGAGCTCAAACGAGAGCAGAAGCTAAGGTTGGGCAGAGTTGTTCGGGTGGAGGGTGCAGGGCAAGACCCTCTCAGGTGAGGTCGAACTCGGGTCAGGCCAAGCTTTCTGTGTTCTTCAGGGCCGACACTGTGGAACGGCTAAGTGTGCTTCGGACCAAAGCCATGAGGGAGAAGGAGGAGCAGCGGGAAATGCGAAAATACACCTATACCCTCTTACGGGTTCGCTTTCCAGATGGGCACATCCTCCAAGGTAAACTAGACCCATTGTCCCCAACATTGCTGGGACCAGTGGTGGGGAAGGGCTGAGCTGGTCCTAGCAGATCTGACCAGGGGAGAGACACCGGGCCTAGGAGTGGAACAGGGCAGGGCTTTAGGAGGGTGAGCAGAGGGCAGCCAGGCCATTCATGTTGCTATGGTGAAGCAGAATGTACCATTTGTGCTTTGTTCCCCCATCCCCCTCCCTTCCCAGGTACCTTCTATGCTCGGGAGAGGCTGTCTGCACTCTACAGCTTTGTGAGGGAGGCCCTGCTCAATGACTGGCTGCCCTTTGAACTGCTTCCCGCAGGCGGGCATAAAGTGTTGGATGAAAACCTAGCCTTCAACGAATGTGGGCTGGTAAGTGCTGAGGGAACCCTGGCCTCATTCCTTGGTGGGGAACCCTTCAGCGAAGACCAAGTATAAGTTGGCTCTGATTCAGAAGCCATAAATCAGACTTCATAATTCTGGGAGAAGGGAGAGTTCTTCCTTTAAAAAAAAAAAAAATGGTATTTAGAAAGAGCCCTGGGCATATATAGAGTCTGAAGACCTGGCCTAGTGACAACTCACTGGGTGACCTTGGACATGCTGCCTGCCTATTCTAGGCCATGTTAGAAAAGTCCCTTCTACCATTCTTCGTATACTATAGGATATATGCATATCCTTTTAACTAGCCAGCCCTTAAGCCATTCCAAATACTAATTTTTTCAAATTAATAAAACCATTTAAGTGCATACTTTTTGGGTCCAGCTTTCCACCTGCTCCCCACTCCCTGCTGATATGCTGTGGGATCCTCCAGTGCTTCCCTTCCAATAAGTCTGTGAGGGAGATCATGGGAAGCATTGTTACTCCCATTTTATACATTAGGAAATTGAAGTTGAGAAGTTGTTACTTATCCATGGTCACTTAACTATTCTGTTGTGAAGCCAAGACTGGAACCATGACCAGGGCACTCTCCCATGACACCATGCTGCTGCCTTCCTGTCTGAGTCCAGGCCTGCCCTAAACCATTCCAGTCAAATGGAGAGGATTCTTGTATCTTGAGGCCAGTAACCAAGCAAGACTCTTTAGGTAGCCTGGAGGCTGTGAGGGGGTGGAACTTGGGAGGGTTCCTAGAATACTGACAGTCATTCCCAGCTGCCTAAAAGCCCCTGATTCTCCAACTGTCCAGTTTCTGAATTGTTTATAAGGATGCATTGTAAAAAGCACTGGGTTTGACATGTGAAGACCTGAGTGTGAATCTCAGCAAAGTGGCACTAAAAACGTAGGCAGAAAAGTGTTGGATAACTCTTAAGTGCTACAGAGGCCGTTAGTGATATCGCCATCAAGTCCCTAGTGAACTAGGGGAGGAAGGAGAAAGAGCAGAACAGAGACTTCCCAACAAGCCCCTGCCTTCATTGGGGGCCACTGAGTGTATGAATGGGTTTGATTTCAGGTGCCTTCAGCTCTTCTGACTTTCACTTGGGACACAGGCGTCTTGGAAGACATCAAGGCATCAGGGGCTGAGCAGACCCCCGGAATTCTGAAACCTGAACTTCTTGCAACTGTCGAAAACCTCGCATGAAATAAAACCAGGCTTGGCCTCGGCCCCATTGGTTCTGTCTCATGCTCCTCCCCCCCTATAACTCCTCCCCTTGCCCATTCTGTCTCCCAGATTCCAAGCAGAAGCTGCCTGATTCTCATGGCCTTTTGCTTGGGGAGACAGGCCGCAATGTGGAGGTGGAATTAGTTCAAGAATGAGGAGAGTTGTCCTCTCAGTGTAGGTGGACTACCGATATGTGGTAGCCCTTTACTTGCACCCTGACACTTTGGTTTCGGGACCAGGGTCATAAGAACTTCCCCTGATCCCAGAGAACATGGCTGGATGTAACTTTGTGGGGGCTCCCCACCTACCTTGGAATGCTAAATTTGTGCTGCTTTTTGTATACATGATTTTAAAACTTGCTCTAAGTAGCTATTAATGTACAGGCTATTTAACTTAAGGTATAGTTTGAGTAGAGAGATGCTGGTCATTTCATTGGTGTGGGAGCAAGTCTAGAGCTTGAGGGAAGGGCTTCCTTGGCTGATGGGATCTTCAGAACTGGGTTCAGCTACTCTCTTATGTTCTTGTTGTATATAAAATGGACAAAGAAGCAATTGGTGTGTCACTACATGATACCTATAAACACTAAATTATGAACTTGATTAAATAGAATATTTGAATACAACTTTCTGGAACTCATTTATTCAAAGCAACAGTGTCTCTTAGCGATGGAACTTTGACAAATCAGTTGCTTGGGCGGGGGGGGAGGGTGTAAAGGATATTTTTGTGGACACTGGATGAATAGACTTAGGATGTACTCTCCAATTTGGGGTGAAAAACCAACTTCAATTTTCATAGGAAAAACCATTGTAATAAGTATGTGACTTTCCCCAATTAGTGAAATCAAGGAGTCACATTTATAGAGCTTGTGATGGTTTGCAGAACACTATGTTTCTCACCACCTGGTGAAGTAGAAGATTGCAGGCATTAACCTCATCATAAAATCTCAGTGTGATTTGACTGCTCTTATGGCAAGAGGGAGTATCCAGGTGGGAGCTGAAAAATGGTCTCCTGTCTCACTCTAGTCCCCTTCCCATATTCTTTTGGAGAATGAGTGAAACCACAGAAATGAGAAAGCAAACTTTACCCCCTTAAGTGCCAGTACTTAAAAAAACAACCCTAATCATTTGAAATGGTAAGATTCATTCTTCAGTTGGGTCATGCTCTTGTGTTTCACCAAACAGAATGCTGAACATAATTGAATCTTTTGATGACTGAGGGCCTTTGATGAATTCTCGGAGCAGATGGGTTAAATTTTTTGCTTCATTAGGAACAATTGATGTCTATCAGAGGTAGATTTCCTCAATGTAAGGGAAAATTGGGGTGGCTAGGTGGCACAGTGAATAGAGCACTGGCCCTGAAGTCAGGAGGATGAGTTCAAATCCAACCTCAGACACAACACAAAAACTAGCCATGTGACCTTGGGCAAGTCACTTAACCCCAACTGCCCTCCCAAAAAAAGGAAAAAAAAATATACACACACACACACATATATAATGTAAGGGAAAATTTCCTATCAGAGTAGGATGGACTTCTTTAATCAGTAGTGAGCATTCATTTGCAGGAATTTTCAAGGACTTAAAATGACCAGTTAAGTTACAAATTCTGGCACATACCAGAAAAAGTGTGGGTCCAGCAAGATGGCTATCAGAAAGACTTCAGAGGCTGTCTAGTCTAGCTTGTGCCCTGAATGATCATTTCCTCTCCAGCATCACTGACAAAAGTGCTCATCCTACCTCAGCTTGGAGGAGTCCGGCAAGGGGAACTAACTACTCAAACCAGTTTGTTTCAGGTTTCTGGAATGCTCTGATAGGAAGTTTTCTTCCATCAAGCCTAAGATTGCCTCCCTGCAACTTCTATCCAGTGTTATTCCTACCCTTGGCTGTAAAACAAGCTTAATCCTTACTCTCCCACTTGTTCATTTGTGTCCAACTCTTTGTGACCCCATTTGGGGTTTTCGTGACAGAGACAGTGGAGTGTTTTGCCATTTCCTCCTCCAATTCATTTTGAGGAACTGAGGCAAACAAGATTAAGTGACTTGCCCAGAGTCATGCAGCTAGCATCTGAGGCATCTCAGGGAGATGAGTCTTCCAGATTTTCAGGTACAGTGATCCAATGTGCTACCTAGCTGCCATTTGACAGCCCTTTAAATAACCTGAAGACAGCTATTGTGTTTCCTGCCCCCAGCCTTCTTTTCATCAGACCAAATATCCCCAGTTCATTCAACCCATCTGAATAAAGTATACTTTCTGAGCCTTCCATCATCCTCGAAGCCCTCTTCTACAAGGGTTCTAGCTTGTCAATGTCCTTTCTAAAATGGGGCATTTATAGTACTCTTGTTAGACTGGGACAACATAGTGAAGCAATCACCACCTTCACTTTGAATACTACATGCTAATTTTAATGGTTGACCTGTCACTGTTGACTTGCATTGAACTTGCAACCCACTAAAGGCCTGGAGTTTTTTTTGTTTTTCACAATGTCTAGTCACATGTCTCCTCTATTCTATATTTGTGAAGTTGAGTTTTAATCCCAGAGTAGAGTTTTATCTTAAAAGATTTAGCCCATCATTCCAGCCTGTGAATAGCTTTGGACTCTTGTCATTAATTGTGTTCAATAATTTTGTATCATCTGCAAATGTTATCAGCGTGCCATCATTCATGTCTGATTAAAAATGCAAAATGAAGGACCATCCACAGGCTGCTGTAACACTCTAAAAAAGATTTCCTTCCTTGCTGACATTAACCCAATGACGAGTTTAGTCGTTGTTGAAATCTAAGTATACCTATTTCTACAGCATTCATCTGATCTACCAGTTGAGTTTCTTTGAAAAGAGAAAAATGAAGTTCGTTTGGCATGACTTTTTGATAAAGCCATTCTGGCTTTTCAAGATTACTACTTCTCTTTCTAAATATCTAAATATCACACTCTTACTTTAGGTTTCCATTCTTAATATTTTTACAGAACTGTGCCATTTGCTTAATGTACCCTCAGTTACCCACCCCTTGCTTCCCTTTTTTAAAAATCTGAGTTAAAGTTTCCCATGCAGCCACATTATCCTCTTTTAGGCAGCTCTTTCTCCTTCCTCATCCAAATTACTGGTTTTCAAAATTCCATGCTTGAGAGCTTTCCATTCCTTTTGTGCTGACTCTCCCTATAGTCTGTAGAGGTATAGGTCACTAGAGCCTGTGTCCTTTCTCTGAATCCTATGACACCTTCCAGTCCTACTTACATGCTTCTGAGTGGTTGGAGCTGACTCCACTGACTAGGTGCACTACAGATTTGTTACTTCCTCTCAAATGAGCTCTCAGAACAGCCAAGACCTAATTGATTTACTCCCTAATCAATAGTCTATCCCAATCTACACAGGGGTTCTTCCAAATTATTTCTCTACTCAAGCTTTTCCTTCTGTCCCCTTCTCCTATTCTAGGACAACTAGCATTTATTTATTAAGCATTTTACTGTGCAACCAAAGTAAAAAAAAAAATCCCACAGTGCTAGGAATATAAATAAAAGTACAAAAAAAAAAAAATCCCTGACCTCAAGCATACATTCTAATGAAGGAAAACAACACATAAAAAGAATCTGAAAAAGGGGAGGGGGAACTGGAAAATGTTGAGAGCATGGTGGAGAAAGAAATCCTGAGAGTCAGAAGCAGAACCAAGGAGTAAACATGGTTGGCCTGGACGTGTCTTTAAAATGGAGGTCCCAGGACAGGGACAGAGGAAGAAGGTCCAAGGAACAGAGAGGAATAGCCACTTTTATACTGCTGGACCTTGCTTCTACTTAACTGAAAACCAAGTCACCATGAGCCCTCTCTTCAACTCAAAACTTTTCCAATCATCTCTCATTCTTTCCTCCTTTACTCCAATGTGATGAAGATATGACCTTTCTAGCCAAGTCCAGTTCCTTTATATGTACCCTCAATTCCATCCATCCCCACTTTCTGGGCTTCTGCTGATTTTCCCCCACCGCTGTTCTCCCTCTAATCTTTGTTCAGTCATTTTTCAGTTACACCTGACTCTCGATGATTCCACTTGGAGTTTTCTTGGCAAAGATACTAGAGCAGTTGGCCATTTCCTTCTCCAGTCCATCTTACAGATGAGGAACTGAAGTAAACAGGGTTAAGTGACTTGCCCAGGGTCACACAGCTAGTAAGTGTCAGAGACAAGTGTTTCCTCATCTGTAAAATGAGATGGAGAAGGACATGGTAAAACTACTTCAGTATCTTTGCCAAGAAACCCCAAATGGGGTCACCAAGAGTAGGACACGACTAACTGACTAAACAATAACAAGCACTTAATAAATGCTTGTTGATAAAACAGCTAAAGAAAAAATAGACCACCCACTTCCTTCTGCCTTCCTCTTTTTCTCTTCTCAGCTCTTTGTAGTTTATCTTCTGCCTTTAGACCTCAACTGTAACTAGCCCCTGCAAAGTCACCAATGAATTCAGCTGCCAAATGTGATGGCTTTTTCTCAGCCCCCGCCCTTTGTGAGTTCACCGCAACATCTGACACTCACTGTTTAACACCCTCTCATGGATTCTCTCTTCTTTGCATCTTCATGATGCTGTATGGTCTTGGTGGCTAAGGATTCCTTCTAAATCTGTACCATAAGGCTCCCTTCTGAGCCATCCTCTCATATCATTTTATACTCTTTCACTTACTGGCCTAATCAGCTCCCATGGACTTAATTATGCTCTCTATGCTAACGACTCCCCAGTTTCTATATCCAGCCCTAGTCTCTTGCCTGTGGATTTGCCACCCAGCTCCAAATGCCTGTCTGACATTTCAAACTGAAACTCAGACTCATTATGTGCAAAACAGTATTCACTATCTTCCATGCAAAGTCCACCATCTCCCAAACTTCTCCATTTCTGCAGTCAGTCAAATGGTATTTATCGGGCACCTACATGCCAGGCACTGTGCCAAATGTGGGAAAAAGCAGCGCCTGCCCTCGAGGGAGACAGAAAGCAGACAAACAGTACAAATGAGCAATGTACAGGAGAAGCAGGAAATAATCAACAGAGGGAAGGAAGTGGAATTAAAAAGGATTAAGAAAGCTTTCTGGTTGTCTAAGATCAAACATTACTCCTCTAGCCACTGACCCTGATGTTTCTCACATGACCTCCCATCTCTGGGCCTTTGTCCTGGCCATTCCCCATCCCTGGTATTCCTTCCTTACCTCTGCCTCTCAGAATTCCTTGTTTCTTTCAAAACTCAAGGGGTACCTTCTACCTGAAGCCTTTCTGGATCCTCCCCCCAATATTCATGTTCTCCTATGAAATAACCATGCATTTGTTTTGTACATGCTTATTCATGTACATGTCTCCTATGGCATATGTAATTTTCTTGTGTAGGCAGTGACAACTTTGTATGCCCAGCATCAAGCACAAAGCCTGGCTCATTGCAGTTGCTTAATAACAGTTGGATTGACTGATAGAGACTCTTACATAGACCCGATGAGAGTGATTCCTTGCCTCCAAGTCTTCTGTTCCCCCTTAATGCTCAGAACCAGGTCCAGAAGAGCAGTTCCCCTCATCATTTCTCCCACCTTTTGAAGAATATAATTACTAAGACAGAGTACACATTGATTAGCTGGATTTCTGGCACAGAGAGCTACAGCACACACCTGTGCTAAAAGTGTGCTTCTCTGCTATGTTTATTATGACCGGTGGCCTCACTAATGCCTGATCTGTTTCTTCCTAAGGTCTAGGCACTATGCCAAATACTACTGAAAATACTGCTTTTTAACTCTCCCTACATTGATCCTCACCCAAATGCTGTGCAACACACTCAGTGCTAGCTCCTGAATTTCTTCATGTAAGACATTTTTTTTTCGGAGGGGGGAAGGCACGGCAATTGGGGTTAAAGTGACTTGCCCAAGGTCACACAGCTATTGTCAGGTATCTGAAGTCAAATTTGAACTCAGGTCTTCCTGACTCCAGGGCCAGTGCTCTATTCACTGTGCCATCGAGCTGCCCCAAGACTCTTCTTAACACCCAATACTATTTAGTCATCTGGGCAGCTGGGCAGCACAGAAGTCAGGAAGAAGCATTCATATTTGGCCTCGGATACTTGCTTACTAGCTGTGTGATGTTGGGCAAACCATTTACTCTCTTTATGCCTCAGTTTCTCCATCTATAAAACGGGGCTAATAATAGCACCTACCTCTCAGGTTGTTATGAGGATAAAATATCTATAAAGTGCTTTGCAAACTTTAAAACAGTATACGAACACTAGCTATTATTTTATCTGCCTCCTCCATGAATAAGACCAATACGTCACTCATATTTCAATGAGGAGTCTTATTCTATAATATCTTTTGTTGTTGTTGACGTCAGGCCGAATACTCTATCCACTACACCACCTGGTTGTCCTATATCAATGATCTAATTAGAAAAACTCATCACCAGAAGGCTGGCTACCAGGTAATGATTTCTTTTTTTAGGGAGGGACATCTGCAAGTTACAAGAACATCCCACTAAGGTACAAAGGAACTGTGTGAGAGTTGGAGAACAGGAAAGTAATTTTTTTTATGTTAGTAAAAATCACAAATCCTATATTTTATTATAGTAAAGCCCTGAAGGGTTATTGAAATTTGTAGGGCTGGGGCGGCTAGGTGGCACAGTGAGTAAGAGCGCCGGCCTCAGAGTTGGGATGACCCAGGATTGAAACCGGCCTCAGAAAATGAGCACCCACACATAAATAATGACTAGCCGTGTAACCTTGAGCAAGTTACTTAACCCCAATTGCTTTAAAAAAAAAAAATTAAAAAAAAAAAAAAGAAATTTGTAGGGCTAATATGATTCTACCCTAAAAGGACTCCAAGACTTTTTTATAATTCTCAGGCCTCCCTCAATTTCTTCTGTCACTTTCTTTGTTGTTTTAGTTAATGTGACCTTTAATGGTACCTTATTTTCCATGTAACTGTCTAGGTAAAGGCAGCATCTCCAGTTGCTTAAAGGTCCTTTCTACTCGCTTCTAAGATTTCGGCTATAGTGGAGATCAGTTGTCTCCCAACTTTTATCATGCATCCCTATCAGTAAAATTGTTTTAAGCATGCACCATCTATACATACCAATATTTATTTGTAACTTACACTATAATTATAATGTACTAACTTACAAAGACAAAAAAAAATAGAAAAAGGACATGAGAGATAAAGATGAAATTATACTGTGAAAATAAATCGTACCAAAAAAATCCTTTTGCTCCCACTAAATGTTACTAATAATGATATTCTAGAAAGCAATATAATTGAATATGCTCTATTTCTTAATTTTTTGGTTTAACACTTTGATATAGCAATTCAGAGATCTGGTTCCAAGTTCAGTTTATTTTAATAAATCTTTAACAGCTTGTCATTGTTGGAAAAAAGACACTTCACAAAGATACTTAAATCCAGATGGACTAAGTGCATCGATGGCTAAGTATTTATGCTCATTTTTTAATCCTATTCACCAATTATGAAAAAAATTTTGTTAAAATTTGGCTAGTAAATTTCTATATTACCTAATGTCAATCAGTCATTCCAGCAAACTATTTGGAAGGTGTTCCAATTTTATATTTGTAACAAATGGTTCAAAACTCAGTAAAATAGCTAATAACATTCAATTTCCAAGTTTCTAAAGTGCACAGATGTGAAAATTTTTATAAATGACATGTATTTATATCATTTTCAGCAACTCAGAGAGGAAACAGTGAACATCGGTAGAGGAAAAGGTGGTCAACACTGTCAAACGTTTCAGAGAAGTCAAAAAGGATAAAGACTGAGAACTGGCTATCAGACTTGGCAATTAAAAGATCACTGGTAACTTTGAAAAGAGCTATTTTTTTTTGTTGAGCAAAAGAGTCAAATTGGTTGAGATTAGAAGGATGGTATTTCCCTAAGAGACAGAGAATTTCAGAAAGTAGGTTTTGGAGGAGGAAAAAGATGATGTAATTAGATCTGTAAAAGACATAACAACTCACCTAGCTCACCCTGGGCTACTTTTTCCCATCAAAAATGGGGTGGCTTTCTAGCTACTTCCCAGGACTGCTAAAGGGCCCCATAGCACACAATGTGATCTAGTGGAGGTCCGGGGACCCTTTGCCAGTGCAGCAGCTCTGGGTATCTAGGTCACAGGCTATCACAGCTACCACTGCCCGAATGCCTATTACAGCCACCTAAGGTGAGAGGAGGTAGAGTGGCGAGCTATAATGATGTGAGGGTGGTATAACTGTGTTGGTAGGATGTGATCTTCTCACTATCCAATTGGTTGACCACATATCCCATGGTTGAGGTTCCTATCAATTTTATGTTGGTACTAGATTGAATTTATCCAGCAAACTGAGAGCGCGGAATCCTTTCACATTACCATGACTGCCTTGGGAAGGCAACAAATATTATGTCCATTTTATAAGAGTAGAAAATGAGACATCCAGTACTTTGATATGTTGCCTTTAGATTAAGATCATTTTCAGGACTTCCTAGACCATCTTTAGTCTTATATACACAAAACCTTGTGGATATTCAGTTAAAAGAAGGGAATAAGTATTTATATAGCGCCTACTTATGTGCCAGGCACTGTACTAACCACTGTCACAAATATTATCTCATTTGACCCTCACAACAACTATCCCATTTTATAATTGGGGAAAGAGAGGCAACATGACTGGCCCTGGGTCCCATAGCTAGTAAGCATCTGAGGACATATTTGAACTCATCTTCCTGAATCGAGATTGAGAAGGAAACATTAGCAGACTTTTGCAAACAAATCAGTTAACAAACCACATCTTTAGTCATAACACTGACTTAAGATGTAGCAGATACAAGATCTGTGAAGACTATCCAATTATCAATATCAATCAAGGCATGCCAAAGAGGCATAAAAGGCATGCCATTATGGAAATGTCTGGGAGTAAAACCAAATGGAAAAGTACTTGATGCAGATGCTCCAGATGTTATTGTTTGTGAATTACATTGGGATGACTGCACCTAGCCCCAGAAAACATAACAGGCTTCTCCTTGGAGATTCATGATCAACTCAAGGGCTGGTCTGGATTAACTATCCACATGTGAAAAAAACATGTGGATAAAAAATGCTTATACTTAACCCCAATTGCCCTCCAAAGAGCAAAAAAAAAAAAAATGCTTATCACTCACACCAGTCTATGTAGTCGGTTGACAACCCACAGAGCCATCCCATGACTATGTTTCTATCTTACACAAACATTGACAATGACCACTATGCTGAACTGAAGATCAAGCTGGACTGCCTATGGGAAGCCACATAGTGTTTTCAATGACCCCAAGCTTTTCCCTGAAACAAAGATCTGTCTTTAACAACATTCCTCTGGTGGTGCTGGATGGTTCCTGGTTATGGAATAGCAAGGACTCTGAAGAAGTAAACTAGAGGGTGATTAAAAGGTGACAAGCATATTCCATCATGTTAGCAAACAGAACTATGCAGAAGAAATAGCATGAAGCATGTCAGATGTATGTCTGGGAAAAAAATGGGCCAATGACATAGTGAAACTGAGGAGGGATAACCAATGGACTGCCTGCATACTCCATTATATTCACACACTACTATCCAGATATCCAGAAAAAATTCTCTACCAAATTAGGGGGTCCCCTATGGTAGAGCTACAGGAAGATAGTGACAAAGGGACCTCAGAAACCAACTAGTCCAACCCTTTCATTTTATAGATGTGGCAGTCAAGGACCAGAGAGGTTAAGTGATTTCTCCAGGTCACACAGGCAGTAAGAGAGATGGGACAACTTTTGATCTGCATGATTAGAGGGAGTATCTCTAGGGTTAGGGAACCTGTGGCCTCCAGATCACATGGTCCTCAAGTGCAGCCCTTTGATTGAATCCAAACTTCACAGAAGAAATCCCCTTAAAAAAGGGTTTGTTCTGCAAAACTTGGACTCAGTCAAAATGCTGCACCTGAGGACCTAGAAGGTCATATGTGGCCTGGAGGCCGCAGGTTCCCCACCCCTGACTTATACCAATAGGATCATAAATTAATCAAAGTGTAGAAGTATATGTCTCTCGCCCATTTTCTTATCTAAAAGAAGAGAACACTATTGCTTGCCCTTTTTACTTTATGGAGTTATTAGGAAAATAAAATGGGAATGCTTCAAGTTTCACAAAAATTCCAGAAACACAGCAAGAACCTTCTAACAGGAACAGCTAACACTGTATGTTATGGTTGGTAAGAGGCTTTGCACAGACTAGCATTTCATTTTTTCCTCACCACACCCCTGTGAGGTGGCTTTTCACAGGGTCACACAGCAAATCGTCGTCTGAGAAGGGCTTTCACCCCAGCTCTTTGGCCTTCAGTCCGCAGCCATGTGCCACCCTGCTTCACAGTGTGAGCAGTAGCCAGTTCCTCCCCACCTATTTCAGCTAAACTGTGGTGTATCTGTTTCTCTACTCACTGCAATATCTCTATTGAAATTCACAGCCTGGTGCGGCTAGGTGGCGCAGTGAGTAGAGCACCGGCCCTGGAATCAGAAGGACCTGAGTTCGGAGCCGGCCTCCTACACTTAATCCACACAAACAAAAACCTAGCCCTGTAACCTTGGGCAAGTTACTTAACCCCAATTGCCCAAAAGGGGAGGCTAGGTGGCTCAGTGAGTAAGAGCGCCGGCCTCGGAGTTGGGATGACCGAGATCGAATCCGGCCTCAGAAAATGAGCACCACACATAAATAATGACTAGCCGTGTAACCTTGAGCAAGTTACTTAACCCCAATTGCTTTAAAAAATAAAAAATTAAAAAAAAAGAAAAAAAGAAAAAAAAGAAATTCACAGCCCCACTGAGAACCCTAATGAGTATTGATTAAATTCTTGGGTGAAGTGTCACTTTCTTCTTTCCAAGCTTCTCACTATTAAATCTAGGTCTCACAGTCAAATTGAGAATTTATCTGGGTGTTAGGTGAGAAGTATCCCAAGGAAAATGATGTTTCAATGAACAAATTCTCCACAGTTTTTTTTTTTTTTTTTGCAAACATCACTGATGGACACGGGACTAAAGGAAAAGTCTGGTAACCAGCCTTTCTGGCTCGGTGAGGAAGGGATCACAGGAATTCCCCTTTCTACAGCATCTGCATGATTCCCCTTTCTAGCATCTGCACACAAGCACTTTCTTCACAAGCATTCCCTAAGCCAGGCGGTATAACTGCTATGAGCCCCATTTTACAGATAAGAAAACTAAGTTTCAGAGAGATGAAATGACCTGCTTTAAAGATCACACAACTGATAATGGCAAATTTGGGGTCTCTACCTTAACTGTGCAGGAAACTGGGGGCTTGGGAACAGGAGGGGCTTTTTGGTAATTCACACACATCTTTAAAAAGAGAGCACCATAACAGCTGACATTTGAGTTTTCTAACTATTCGAGGCAGTACAAGTGTCATCCCCATTAACAAGCATAGAGGTAGTGTAGTCTAGAGGACAGAGAGCAGACCTGGGAGCCAAGAAGAACTGAGTTCAAGTTATGTGCCATGTCACTGGCTGTGCCACCCTGGGCACATTACTTAATCTCTCAGTGATACAGGCAGTGCTCTAAGACTGCAAGATGCAGAGGAGGTACAGCTACAAGGCCAGTCCCTAATGCGCAGAAAGATCAAGAGCCTCAGCCAGGGTCACCACAGCAGGGCCTGCACCCCAGTATCTAGCTCAATCCAGGGCTACTTTCATGACCTACCCCACAGGTGTGGCTTCTGTCTCACACTTTTTGCATAGCTTAATCTTGCCTTTCCAACTACACTGCATATTTCTTGATTATACACAGGCACCACATGTCTTCACCAATCTTGGGGAGGGAAAAGGAAATGTTCTCACAAATAGCTGTGGTACCTGAGATCCCTTTCTCTCTCTGAGTCAGTTATCCCAATCATGCCTGGCCACCCAAGGACTATGAGGGATTAATGAGCAAATACCTGACATCTGTGCAACATGCATACTTTCCCCAAAGCTGCCAAATTCAACTTCTTTCTTCTCAAGTCCTAAAGCACCTTGAACAAAGCTAGGACAATGATAAACATTCAAGAGTTTTTTAACTGATCACAGCAAGAATTAAGCTGACATGTCAAACCAAAGACAACAGAGGGAGTAGAGTATGTTTTTGTTAATGCCTATTAAACTTACAATTTTTTAAAAAAATAAATAAAAAAGAGGAGAAAGAGACCAAGTCAGGGCTATAGAATAAAAATTTATACATTTCCACCATTATATCCAGAAGCCCATATTATACACAATTATAAAAAGTCCTTGACAAGGGGCTTTAAGCTACTGGGGTTTTCAGGATATTTACAATCCAGTAACACAGCCTTCTGTGGCTGGAGAGAACAAGTTATTTCTCATACAAAACATCAAATTTCAATAATGCTTTATTAAAGACAGATTAATATGCAGTTTGGTTCGCGTGTGTCTTCTGTTTTTGTTTTTACAATTATCAAAGAACTGATCGGTCACTCTATATAGACTTTCAAACCTCCAAAGGGGTTGTGAAGGAGGACAAAGTGCTGCCTTCTCTTTACAAAAGAAATGGGAAGATTTTCAAGTATCTGATACACATTTAAAAATTGTCTAAGGACTTCTACATACGTACATTATGGGATTAGTAAGCTTATGTCTTAAGTTCTGTTAGATGGGCTGACAGGCTGGGGGTCCTCGCTGGGCTCCGTTTCCATTGCACCATCGTCCAACTTAGAATCAAGTCCACATGGAGATCTAGCCTCTGGAAAAGAAGAGTAAGGTCTCTTTAAATTGGGTTTCTATCACTTTCAGAGGCAAAGCAGCTACCAATATTCTCCTCCCTTCAGTCACCAAGCTGAAGAACAAAGAGAAGACCCACCCACCACTCATACTAGAGTGAAGAGATCCCTTGAAAAATGTAAATATATACTCTACCTTTAATTACTGCCCTATTACACTCTGATAATTACTGATATACAGTAATGGGGCTGTCCATGCCCCTCGAAAGATTAGTTCCTGCTTTAAGAATGGTAACTATATTGTCCTGTCTCCACCTATTTCTGCCTCATATTAGTTTCTGTTTGGTCCTTCTGGTCCTGATATTTGCTAAGTGACCAATAGCTTGTTGACATCCACAGACTGGGTATGAAGAAAATAAAGGCAGATCAGCCAAGATGCAGCTTTTTTTGGGTCATGTTTATGCTGAAAGTCATAGCATAACACAGAAATGCAATATTGAAGTTTTTGAGCTCCTCACAACAATACAGATTTATTTACTAGGTTTTATAATAGTGTTGGTTGTTCTTTACAAACTGTGGGAAAATAAGCACCTGACACCACAAAGATACTAAGTGGCAGAACTAGATAAATGCCCTTCAGGCCAGGCCAGAGCACTCATTGTTGGTCTGGTACTGCTCTAGCTCCAATCCACACAGACAATACCACAAAACAGACAAGGACAGCTAGGCAAGCCTTCCCATACAATTCCAGGGGGAGCTGCACATATGGGTCTCATGCATATCAAATGAGATCATTATTGTAAAGAACTTAGCACAGTGCCTGGCACACAGCAGGTGCTCTATAAATGTTTTTTTCTTTCCCTCTCCCCTGCTTCATGCAGGCATATCTTGTGAATCCAATTATATTTCGGAGGCTGCTGGTTATATTAGAGTTTAACATGAGAAAAAGAAATAATTAAGTCCAAATAAGTGACTATGGAAATAAGGCAGCTAAGTGTCCTGAATAACTTTTAAATGCCTAATGTTATTAGCATTATTAATAATAATTATTATTGTTAGGTTCTGCAGTTAAATAATTATTTCTTTTTACACTCCTTCCTCAGAAGTCCTCATTCAACATCTCACCTGACATGAAGGTTTTCAATGGCTCTCATACAGATTATAAACTCAAGTCACTTCTACCAAGGTGGAGAGGTTATGAGTAGGGACTAGTGGTGGAGCAAATCTGCTGCTCCAAGTGCAACCTAGAAGCTGGCACTAGGTAATGAATTCCATGGTCAAGCCCACCCATAAAACAAAAAGAACCAGAGGACCGTTCCATTCTGTGCTGCCCCCTTCCATCTCTGTAGTGACAGTGGCAGAGTACTAGAAAGGAGACAAATAAATCAGTTTTTAGACACTTAAGACATAAATTTGACTGTTGGTTCTTTTTTGATCTGGTTCACTGATGAGAAAATTCTGATTATCAATGCAGATCAGCAATTGTTCTGAACACATAGGGTCAGAGTTGGCTGGATACTGACTGAACATGATCACATACTCAGGATTACATCAGGAGCAGAATTTGAAGCCAGGTTTTTCTGCCTACAAATACTGTTCTCTCTCTTGACTTGCCTCACACTACATCTCTGCAACTTAAGACTTCTGTCTGATGACCAATGAACTTATATTACATCTACTGGAAGAAGGGAACCAGAGCCACTCTTTTTTTTTTAAAGGAAGGCCTCAAGGGCACTGGATAAACATGGATAACAATGTTGCAGGATGACAAATGGTAAGGTGGCAACCGCCCCAGAGAAGAAAGATCAAAATCCCCCAAAATAAGTAATGTCACTCAAGAGTATTCCACCAATTAAAAGTGGCTACATTAACACTATATTTCTTTCATGAAGAAGAGAATAAGCTCAGGCCTCAAAAAGGAAAAAAATGTTTTTACAGAGAAATAAATAAGGGCAGAATCAAGATGGCAGAGAGAAGCCAGGAAACTGAGCTCTCCCCAGTTTCCCTCAGGAACAACATTAAATCAAACCTCTAAAAGAATTCTGGAGTGACAGAATCCACAAAAAGATAGAATGAAACACTTTTCCAGTGTAAGATAATTTAGAAAGAAGGGTTTCAGGAAAGGTCTGTCTCACAGAGGGGAGGTAAAAGGGGAAGCACAGCACAACGAAGGCAGTATTTGGGCAAGTCAATAGGAGGCTCTCAGCCACAGCACAGATCAGCAACCAAGGCCTTGCAGTCCTGGCATAGCAGGCCAGCTTTAAATCTCCAGCTCCAGCACAGTAGTCAAACTGCCAACCCTGGAACCCAGGGCTCAACAAGCACAACTAGGTGGGACCACCATAGCTCAGTCCCAGAGGCCCAGGCATCAAAAGCCAATGACCAGGACCTTGGCCTCCAGTTTGGAACGATGGCCCCTCTACCATAGGAGCAGAGCTCAACTTCTTTAAATGAGCAAAAAACCATAGAAAACTAGTATGGCAACAAAATACAAACTCAGAATATGACAATGTCAAAAGGCCTACATGTGAAGGGGAACATGAGTTAGTCTCAAGTCCAAAAAGTTCTCTTGGAAGAGGCTCAAAAAGTATTTTAAAAATCAAGTAAGAGAGGTAGGAGTAAAACTGGGAAAAGAAAGTTTATGCAGGGGAATTGTGAAGAAAGAGTCAACAGCCTGGAAAAGGAAGCACAAAAATTAACCAAAGAAAACAACTCCTTAAGAAACAGAATTGGCCAAATGGAAAACGAGATACAAAAGTTAACTGACGAAAATTCCTTAAAAATAAGAATTGAGGGGACAGCTAGGTGGCACAGAGCATTGGCCCTGGAGTCAGACGGACCTGAGTTAAAATCTCACCTCACACACTTGACATTTATTAGCTGTATGACCTTGGGCAAGTCCCTTAACCCCAAATGCCTTGCCTTCCCCCCCTCAAAAAAAAAATTAGAATTAGCCAAGTAGACTAATGATTTATGAGATGTCAAAAATCAAGAATCAAGTGGGGGGGAAAAAAGGATTATATAGGGAAAAGAGTAAAGGTAGAGGCAGAATGAGGTAAATTATATCACCAGAAGAGGCATGAAAAACCTATTACAGTAAAGGGAGAGGAAAAGGTGAGCACTGTTTAAACCTTAATCTCATCAGTTTTGGTTCAAAGAAGGAATAACAAACACACTCAGTTGGGTAAAGAAATCTATCTTACACTATAAGGAAGTAAGAGGGGAAGGGGAAAAGAAAAGGGAGGTAGGAGCAGTATATTTGAGGAGGTGGTCATCAGAAACAAAATACTGGTGAATAGGGACAAGGTAAAAGGAGAGAAAGAGAGAGAGAGAGAGAGAGAGAGAGAGAGAGAGAGAGAGAGAGAGAGAGAGAGAAACATAAACAGGAAAAGATGATGGATAGAAAGAAATACACAATTATTAACTGTGAATGGGATAAACTCTTCCATAAAATCGAAGCAGAGAGCAGCATGGATTAAAAACCAAAATCCTACAAATGTCACTTCTTGTAAACACATCTAAAGCAGAGAGACACACAGAGAAAGGTAAAAGGCTGCACGGGAATATACTGTTTCAGGTGAAGTACAAAGGGAGGGGTAGCAATCCTGATCTCAGGCAAAGCAAAAGAAAAGATAGATCTAATTAAAAAAGACAAGGAAGAAAACTACATCTTGTTAAAAGGTGCCACAGACAATGAAGTAAGATCAATACTAAACACATATACACCAAGTGATGTAGCATCCAAATTCTTACAGAAGTTAAGTGAATTACAGGAAGAGATAATAAAACTACACTAACAAGGGACCTCAACCTCCCCCTCTTTGAACTAGATAAATCTAACCACAAAATAAACAAGAAAAAAGTTAAGGAGGTGAACAGAATTCCTAGTATGTGTAGGTGCCATGTATTGCTGAGAAAAAGGTATCTTCCTTTCTATCCCTATTCAGTCTTCTCCAGAGGTCTGTCATATCCAACTTTTCTAAAATTCTATGTAATCTATACTAGGCATACAGGGCTAGTTTAATATTAGAAAAACTACTGGCATAATCGACCCTATCAGTAACAAACCAACAGAAATCCTATGATTATCTCAGTAGATGCAGAAAAAGCTTCTGACAAAATACAGCACCCCTTACTATTAAAAAAAATAGAGAGCATAGGAATAAATGGAGTTTTCCTTAGAATAATAAGTAGTATCTACATAAAACCATCAGCAAGCATTATCTGTAATGGGGACATGATATAAGCCTTCCCAATAAGAACAGGGGTGAAATAAGGATGCCCATTATCAGCACTACTATTCAATACTGTATTAGAAATGTTAGCTTAAGCAATAAGAGAAGAAAAAGAAACTGAAGGAATTAGAATTAAGCAATGAGGAAACAAACATTCTTTGCATACGGTATGTTGGTATACTTAGAGAATCCTAGAGAATCTATCAAAATACTAGTTGAAATAATTAACTTTAGCAAAGTTGTAGGATATAAAATAAACCCACATAAGTCATCAGCATTTCTATATATTGCCAACAAAGCTCAAGCAACTGGAGAAATTCCATTCAAAATAACTGTGGAATATAAAGTATTTGGGAATCTACTTGCCAAGACAAACCCAGGAACTAGATGAACACAATTATAAAACATTCTTCACACAAATAGAGTGAGATCTAAACAACTGGAAAAATATCAATTGCTCATGGGTAGGCCAAGCTAACAAAATAAAAATGATAATTCTACCCAAGTTAATTTACTTATTCAGTGCCATAACAATCAAACTACCAAAAAATTATTTTATAGAGCTAAAAAAATTTTTTAAAATTCATCTATAAGAACAAAAGGCCAAGAAAATCAAGGAAATTAATGAAAAAATGCAAAGGAAGGTGACCTAGTCATACTAGACCTAAAACTAAATTATAAAGCAATAATCATTAAACTATTTGGTACTGGCTAAGAAACTGACTGAAAGATCAGTGGAATAGACTAGGTGCATAAGACATACTAGTAAACAACTATAGTAATCTATTGTTTGATAAACCCAAAGACCCCACCTTCTGGGATAAGAACTCACTACTTGACATAAACTGCTGGGAAAACTAGAAAATAGCATGACAGAAACTAGGCATAGAACATCTCACATCATATACAAAGATAAGGTCAAAATGAGTACATGATTTAGACATAAAGGTTGATACCATAAGCAAATTAGGAGAGCATAAATAGTTTACCTGTCAGATCTATAGAGAAGGGAAGAATTTATGACCAAACAAGAGATAGACTACATTATGAAATATAAAATGGATAATTTAATTTAAAAGGTTTTGCACCAACAAAACCAACACAACCAAAATTAGAAGGAAAACAGAAAGATAAAAAACAATTTTTATAGCAAGTGTTTCTGATAAAGGTCTCATTTCTCAAATACAGTGAACTGAGTTAAATTTTTAAGAATATAAGTCATTCCCCAACTGATAAATGGTCAAATGATAGGAACAATTTTCAGACAAAGAAATCAAAAGTTATCTATAGTCATATGAAAAAATGCTCTAAATCACTATTGATTAGAGAAATGCAAATTAAAACAACTCTGAGGTATCACCTCACACCTATCATAGTGGCTAATATGACAGAAAAGGAAAATGATAAATGTTGGAGAAAATGTGGGAAAATTGGAACACTAATGCAATGTTGGTGGAGTTGTGAAGTGATCTGGAAAGCAATTTGGAACTATGCTGAAAGGGCTATAAACTGTGATCCAGCACTATCACTACTAGATCTGTATCCCAAAGAGATCATAAAGAAGGGAAAAGGACCTAAATGTATGAAAATATTTATAGCAGTTATTTTTCTGGTGGCAAAGAATTGGAAATTGAGGGAATGCTCATCAATTGGGGAATGACTGAACAAGTTGTGGTATATGAATACTATCGTGCTATAAGAAATGATGAGCAGACAGATTTCATGGAAAGACTTGCATGAACTAATGATGAGTGAAGTGAGCAGAACCAGGAAAACACTGTACGCAGTAAGAGCAACACTGCATGACCATCAACAATGATTGACTTATCTCTTCTCAGCAATACAATGATCTAAGACAATTCCAAAAGACTCACAATGGAAAATGCTATCCACATCCTTTAGAAAAAGAATTATGGAGACTGAATGCAGATCAAAGCATACTATTTCCACCTTTTTTTGGTGACATTTCCCTTTTGTTGTATTCTTTCATATGACTAATGTGGAAATATGTTTACATGATTACACATGTATAACCTATATCAGATTGCTTGCCATCTTAGGGAGAGGCTATGGGGAGGGAGGGTGAAAAAATTTGGAACTCAATCTTATAAAAAACGAATGTTGAAAACATCTTTACATGTAATTGGAAAAAACAAAATACTAAATATTTACCAAAAAAATTAGAAAAGAGAAATAATAGCTTAAAGTTCTAATTCTTCTCACCTCCACTGACTGGAATATCTATAATCATGCATTCAGTGTCATCTTCCTCCTCTTCTTCAGTGTCTGCCTGGAATCCATCCATTTCCACAGTTTCAACCTAAAGCATCCAATGAGATGTATCTTACAACAGAAACAACAAAACTGACATGGGGGTGGGCAGAACGTTTCCTTGTCAATGGAGAGAATAGCCAGAGGAAAGGAACCACTGGAGATGTCAGAAAAATATTATGTTATTTACAGAAATTAAAATTTTAGTGAAGTGTGGCAAAATGAGCACTGGGTCTCCAAGTCAAAAGACAAGGGTTTAAATATTAGCTTGGCTACGTATAAACTGTGCGACTATGGAAAAACTACTCTCCTATAAGTTTCATTTTCATTAGCTATAAAACATGGGGTTTGGACTAGATGACCTTTAAAGATCCAGCTCTATCTACAATCCTATGACCCTATTTACCCATTATTAACTTGGGACACCCAAGGTTCTCTCCATTCCACAATTAGTCATCAGAGTAGGCCTTCTTTAGGGAAGTATTACTACACATAACAGTTACAAGACTTTAATTTTAATTGTCCTAAAAGCACAATTTAGTTCTTTTTTTTTTTTAAGATAAAAAATTTTCAACAGTGGTCATGACTTTCTCATCAAACCTAAACTCAGTAACTTCTAAGAATTTGGTGATTAAGCAGGTAGATGGGGTCATCACACCATTGTGGACTTATTACAAAGTCATGCTGCTGATAACTCAATTTTAGAGAACAACTCAATTTTAGAGAACCTGATTACACTCTTCTAGTTACCATCTGCACAACGTGCTTTTTGTTTGTTTTTTACATTTAGAGGATGAAAAGCCTTGGCTGATTATCATATTTTGGTTAGTTTTGCACATGGGAATACTAAAATGAATAGAATGAGAGAAAAAAAATGAATAATGACCAAATAATCACCTTACTGTGCTTATAAATCTCTTCCCTGCTCCCTCCTCCCACCAAAAAAAAAAAAATATACAACTGTTTTTAGGTGAATTTAACAATCAACAATATTAAAGGTTATGGTAAATGTTTAAGTACATGCTGAGTTCAGACCAGCCCCCACCCTTTCTTTTGCTTTTTGGAGGGGGGAAGGCAGGGCAATTGGGGTTAAGTGACTTGCCCAAGGTCACACAGCTAGTAAGTGTTAAATGTCTGAGGCCGGATTTGAACTCAGGTCCTCCTGACTCCAGGGCTGGTGCTCTATTCACTGTGTCACCTAGCTACCCCGAGTTCAGACCTCTTACAGAAAAATTTTATATGTATGTTTACCATGTAAAATAAACAAATGGATCAGAATTTACACACGGAATGAGTGATTCTCCCTTCAAGGCTACCCTAACAATATTGTCACTGCCCAAAACATTTTGGAAACTCCTCTTTTGGAATTGCCTTTGGAGTTTGCAGGACATGCTTGAGCCTTCTTAATGGTGTCAACTCTCCAGCTTTTGAGGGTAGATTTAATTTCTAGAAAAATAGCTAAAGAATTTAGAGCTAAATTTTGTGAAATTGAGGGAGGAAAATGTTTGGTAATACACTTTATTGGAATCTGTCCAGATGACTGCTACCAGGTTGGTGAAGACTGAATAGGATGATGGCATCATAAAGACTGATAGAAGGAAGTGAGTGTGTTTAGGTTTCAGAAGATTTAGGTGGGTAGAAGATAATGAAGGATTATATATTATTATAATGAAGGACTGTTTTCTTGGAGGCATAATTCAGCTCACTATAGGGAAAAGCTACTAAAAATTAGATTAGATAAGTATGATGAACCACCCTGTAAGGGAATGAACTCTCAATCAGTAGTCTTACATTTGTTGGGGATGCTGTAGAATGGATACCTGTTCAGGTATAGGTTGAATTAGATGACCTCGGAGGTCAATTCAGTATTGAGACTCTTCAATTTTGAAAAACTTGACTTGCTATGTGGACTGATTCATGTTTAGTTAATCAGTTTTCAGTGTATTGGGAACATTATAGCAATGAGTACTCAGAAATTCAGTTTAGGAACACAAAAAGATAAAGCTTTCACAGATATCTAAAACCTTTAACCTTCAAGGACTAATTTCTGAAAATTCAAAAGCAGGATCCTTTTCCCCTTTTAGGACATCAAGAGGCTAGCCTGACTTGTCTTTCCAAACCCTGCCTCCAGTGTCAATCCCCAAAGCTTTATTCAGTACCCATGTATGACGCACACATTATATTATTTATTGTTGCTCTCCTTCTTCTTTTGGGAAAGAGACGACCAGGATGCTCCCAAGGGAACTCTCACCTGTTCATCATGCCTTGGCTTCTTCATGAAATGAGTGATGGACATACTGCCTGTGTTCTTTCTCTTTAGTGAGACTGGGGTAGTCTGTGTGGGTCCCAGGCTTAGCCCACTGCCATTGTCCTCTTTAGTAGCAGATGGGACCTGAGTGATGTAGTTCCATTGGCAAGGCACAGGTAAGTGCTCTTGGTCAAAGCTCTTGAGCACCTCCAAGTGAACATACCAACACATCCTGAAATCTGGTCTCTTCTCATACACTGAGTTCTCAGAAATAATCCGCTTTAGTCTAGCTTTGGAAGGTATAGCAGCATCCTCATTAGCAGTTGGAGTCTGTGGCCGGGAGGTACTTGGACTTGCAGGGCTAGCTGTGCCACTATCAGGACTGCTAGTGTCCTTACTGAACAATCCTTGACGGCAACACTCCTGGAATTCTTGAATGATCACTTTACTTCCATTCACGTTCCCATGCAATAATGGGAGTAACTGTTCCAAGACTGGTAAGGAGGGAAAAAAAAATTTATAATGAATGGCGGTAAAATATAATATGGGGCCCTGTTTCAGAGACTGTGATGGATAGTTACTTTTTAGTAACAAGACTTAAGATCTTGGGCAAAGTGGAAAGAACATTGTCTTTAGAACTTGCAGACCTGGGTCTAAGTCGAGGATCAGTTACTTACTTACTAGTTGTGCATCCAAGAACAACTTAATCTCTCTAGGCCTCATTTTCTTCCAAAAATGAAGATATCATTGGCCCTATCTACCTTTACAGTGTTACTATGAGGCAGATACTCTGTAAATAGTTCAACAATTTATGTGTAAGTTACAATTACAGCTATTGAAAAATAGCAGTTGAAAGAATTCTGTGGAAAAAGCAGAGAAACTTCATTGCTAAAAATTTTAAGACTGAAATCACACATTTGCAAAATTTAATCTTATAATCTCTTGTACTAATGCCCAAGATAACCACACATACTAAAGATGAAAACTGGAGTGTGGCTTGGGAGAAAGGGGCTGGACTTAGGGTCATGTGACTATGGACAGGTCTCACCTGCAAAAAGACCTTTCCTGCCCACCTCTCCCCTCTCCCAAGGAGTTCCCTTTGGAATTATCTCCCATTTTAAATGCATATTTTTCCAATGTACACAGTTCTTTGCATATTATCTCCTCATTTGACAACAAGTTCCTTAAAAGCACGGATTGTTTCTGCTTTTCTTTTTATCCCCAGCTCTTAGCACAGTGCCTGGCCATAGCAGGCACTAATGCTTATTGATTTGATACGTTATCTCTCCCATACAAGGTAAGCTCCTTGAGGGCCCCATTTCATTTTTATCCCCAGTATCCATCATCTGACAATGCTTGGTTCAGTAGGGTGATTGTTTGCTGAGTCTCTGGCTGTTCCTGGGGTTTGTCCAATGAGTTCCATATCAATGTGGAAAGAGCACCAAATTTGGTATCAGAGCACTTGGGCTGACGTCTAATAGGACTTTGGATAAGTCACTTCCCATCTCTGATCCTCTGTTTCCTTATCTATAAAATAAAGCTCTATACATTTGTACAGGCATCTTCTATGTCCGAACATATTTCTTCAAGTCCACCTCAACATCTTCCTCTTCCTTAAGGTTCAAGTGCCACCTTCTCTGTGAAGCCCTCCATGGTTTCCTGATTCTACTTAACAATCATTCCCTCTTCAAATTACTTTTTCTACTATTTGTACCAATGCTATATTCTTCCAACAGAATATAAACTCCCTGAAGGCAGAGACTGTTTGCCTGTCTTTGTATCCCAACAGTTGGCATAATAGCTACCACAAAGTAGGCACTGAATAAATGTTTTGGTCTGAATTGGACTTAATGGTTGCTAATAGCCCTTATAACTCTAAGTCCTATAACTATAGGATTCTGGGAGGATGGGAAGACCTCCACCTTTGGTTTCTCATGCCATTCCCACCCTAAATTCAGAGCTTACTCTGTCGGTCCCTTTTCTCTCTTTTGTTGGCCTTCGGTGTGTGCTCCTCCTCTGGAATGACTGTGTCCAGAATACAAGCTGTGAATTGCTGCAACACTTTTAGTTCTGAACTGGCATTACTGTTCTTCTCGCCTTCCCAGATGCAGCCAATTTTCACTGGCTGGAGGACACGGAACCTCTTCCCCTTCGCTAACAACTCATCCCATTCCTTTGCCTTCAGCTTTTGACGAACCTTGTGATTTTCTGAATCTGCACCCTCCTGCAAACCGAGAGAGAGACATGGTCAAATGTTCCAACCTTAACTAGAGCTTTTTTTTTTTTAAGGCATTCCTTGATGTAGTATGAGGTGTGGCAACAATCTATCTTATAATTATTCTTAATTTCAGGCGTTTGCTTCTATGAGAAGTTTACTTCTTTCTAAATTTAAGAGAGACAGTCAAGATGGTGGAGTAGCAGAAAAAAGTACAGCCTAGTTCCCTAACCACACCTACTCCACAAAGATTTAGAAAACACACTAGCCTGATTTCTGATTAGGAAAACCAAGGAAAAAAATCATAGTGAGTAGTTTTTCCAGCCCAGATTGGCTTAGGGAGACAGACACAGAGGACTGAGCCTGGCCAGAAATGTGACACACATGGAACATTCCCATGCCCTAGGACTGAAAGACAGCTGAGAATGGGCACTGGGTAGGAACCTTCCAAGCAGGAAGAGATGCCAGAGGATCAATAAACTAGCACAGGATGCAGGAATAAGTGATATTTGGCAACTCGTATTCACTACCCAATTCCAATTCATAGATCCAGGGCAGACTAAGGAGCAGACCTGTACCTAGGCCCAGGTAGAAGGGAGGAGTAATCATGGTAGGAGGGGCCTACCTGCATATAGAGTGAGGAACAAGTTCAGAATTAGTCACCCTGAACCTATAAAATCTCCTAGCAAGCTAATAATGGCTGGCTCCAGCAATGGTCTACTGAGACTTCTAACTAAGGACAAACTGACACATCCAAATCTGGGTCAGGAACTTAGAGAGCTCAGACCTGAAGGGCAATAACCAGACAACCCCTGGATCACATGACTTTGGGAGCACAGAAAGCTTGCAGGTTTCACTGAGTTGTGAAAAGCAGTAGAAGGTCACAAGAGGACAGAAGCTCAGCCCAGACAATACCCCAGAAGTACAGAGTCCAACCTTAAGATAAAGTCTAAATTCAAGAAGTAGACTGGAAGAATGAGCAAACAAATAAACAATCCCACCATAAAGAACTATTGCAACAATAGGGAAGCTCAAGACACAAGTCCAGAAAAGAATAACTTGAAATCTACAAGCAAAGCCTCAAAGAAAAATGTAGCTTGGGTACAAATCCAGCCAGAATTCCTAGAAGAGCTAAAGAGTTTTAAAAAGAGGTAAAAATTATTTTTAAAATGAAATGAGGGGGCAGGGCCAAGATGGCAGAGTAGAAGCACAAACTTGGCCTGAGCTCCCATTCCAATCACTTCTAATACATGTAAAAAAATGACTCTAACCAAACTTTAGGAATATAGAATCCACAAAGTGACAGAGAGAAACATATCTCCCACTGAAGGCAGGCTGACAGGAAGAGCCTATCGTACCAGTCTGGAAGACAAGCTTAGTCCCACATGAGTCCCGTGGTTCTAGCCCCAGGGTGGCCCCAACCAGAGGAGGCCAGAGTAAACTTCAGGAGAGTGAATCACCAGCAGCTGTGGTGGTTTCCAGACTTCTCAACCCATGAACACCAAAGACAAAGTAAAAGGTCAGTGTGGAACTCTGTTGGAAAGGTTGGAGGGGGGAGTGGGGGGAATAGAAGAAGAGCATGCTATGGTCCCTGCCCTCGGGGCAAGAAGCTGTGGAGGTGCAGTGCCTGCCAGCCCCACCACATGGCTGCCTCAGGAGCTCTTGGCCTACAGATTATAGGGGGACCAAGAGACCATTTAGAGGGTAATCGCTTTTGCTTTAACCTGCTTGGATCTGGATCATGGTCTTGGGTGGTGGTCCCAGGGTATGTGGACAGTGTGCCAGAGCTTGTGGGGGCTGTAAAGAGGGAGCCCAACTAATAGCTCCAGCAGCCGCAAGAACCCCAGTGACTTGGGACAAAGCTCTCTCCATTCTGGAAGCAGAGTTCTACCGTGTCAAAGAGCTCAAATGTCAAGTAATTGGCTGGCAATATGAGCAAGCAAAAGAAGCACAAACAGACCATAGAATCCTTTTTGGGGAACAAAAAGGATCAAAGCATGGAATAGGAGGAAGACAGCAAAGTCAGAACTCCTGCATCAAAAGCCTCCATGAAAAATATGAACTGATTACAGGTCATGGAGGAGCTCAAGAAGGATTTTGAAAATCGAGTAAGAGAAATGGAGGAAAAACTGGAAAAAGAAATGAGAATGATGCAAGAAAATCATGAAAAGCGAGGCAACAGCCTGCTAAAGGAGACCCAAAAATACACTGAAGAAAATAACACCTTAAAAAATAGACTAACTCAGGGAGGGGGGGGGCTAGGTGGCGCAGTGAGTAAGAGCGCCTTCCCCAGAGTTGAGTCAGGAGGACGCAGGAGGACCCAGGATGGGTTCTAGCCTCAGATACTTAACACCCACACAAAAAATCTGGCCATGTAACCATGGGCAAGTTACTTAACGCCAATTGCCTTAAAAAAAAAAAAATAGATTAACTCAAATGGCAAAAGAGGCCCAAAAAGCCAGTGAGGAAAAGAATGCCTTAAACTTACTGAAGAGAATTAACTCCTTCAAAATTAGATTGGAACAACTGAAAGCTAATTACTTTATGAGAAATCAAAATACTATAAAACAGATTCGAACACATGAAAAAATAGAAGGCAATGTGAAATATCTCATTGGAAAAATCACTGACCTGGAAAATAGATCCAGGAGAGATAATTTAAAAATTACTAGACTGCCTGCTGAAAGCCATGATCAAAAAAAGAACCAAGAAATCATCCTTCAAGAAATTCTTAAGGAAAATTGCCCTGACATTCTAGAACCAGAGGGCAAAATAGAAATTGAAAGAATTCACCAATCACCTCTTGAAAAAGATCCCAAAAAGAAAACCCCTAGGAATATTATAGCCAAATCCACAGTTCCTAGATCAAGGAGAAAATACTGTAAGCAGTCAGGAAGAAACAATTAGGAGTATTGTGGAAACACAATCAGGATAACACAAGACCCAGCAACTTCAACATTAAGGGATCAAACAAGGGCTTGGAATATGATATTCTAGAGGTCAAAGGAACTAGGATTAAAACCAAGAATCCCTTACCCAGCAAAACTGAATATAATGCTATAGGGGAAAATAAGGTCATTCAATGAAACAGAGGATTTTCAAGCATTCTTGATGAAAAACCAGAGCTGAACAGAAAATCTGACAAGAAGCAAGAGAAGCTGAGAGAAGGTAAAAAGGAAAAAGAAATCATAAGGAACTTATTAAAGTTGAACTATTTATATTCCTACATGGAAAAATGATAATCGTAATTCATAAGACTTTTCTCAGTATGTGGATAGTTGAAGGGAATATATATGTATATATGCATGTATAGGAAGGCTTATGTGTATATAAATATATATGTGAGTGTGGGCATATGTACGTTCATGTATACATAGAGGGCACAGGATGAGTTGAATATGAAGGGATGATATCTAAAAAATAAAATCAAGAGGTGAGAGAGGAATTTATTGGGAGAAGGAGAAAGGGAGAGATAGATTAGGGTAAATTATTTCATATAAAAGAGGCAAGAGAGGGGCGGCTAGGTGCCACAGTGAATAGAGTACCGGCCCTGGAGCCAGGAAGACCTAAATTCAAATCTGGCCTCAGACACTTAACACACACAGAAAAACTAGCCATGTGACCTTGGGCAAGTCACTTAACCCCAATTACCCTCTTTTTAAAAAAGCAAAAAAAAAAAAAGGCAAGAGAAAACTTACAATGGAGGGGAAGAACAGAAAGGTGAAAGGAAACATGACAAATTGAATTTGGCTTAAAGAAGGAATAGCATACATGCTCAATTGAGTATCTTACCCTACAGGTAAATAGGAGGGTAGGAGATAAAATGGGGGACGACAGAAAGGAGGGCAGACTAGGAGAGAAGGTAGTTAGAAGGAAACATTTTTGAGAAGGGATAGGGTCAAAGGAGAAAATAGAAATAAGTAGGAGGCAGGATAGGATGGAGGGAAATATAGTTAGTCTTTCACAATATAACTACTATGGAGATAATCTGGGTAGCTACATATATACAACCTATATTGAATTGCTTATCTTCCCAATGGGGGCGGGTGAGGAGGCAAAAAGGGAAAAAATCTGGAACTCAAAGTTTTAAAAACAAATGTTAAAAAATAATTTGTTGGGTTTTTTTTTACATGCAACTGGGAAATAAAATAGACAGACGCTGGTGTATAGAAATCCATCTTGCCTTACTAGAAAGTTAAGGAAGTGATGGAGGAGGATATGAGAGAGAACAGATTGGGGGAAGGGGTATTCAGTAGGCTTGCTATTTTGGGGTGGGGGGTAGGAGAAACACAGGAAGAAAAAATTATAACTCAGAATCTTGTGGAAATAAATGTTGAAAACTAAAAATAAATTTTAAAATAAAATAAAAAAATTTTAAAAAGAAAATAAAATAAGATGAAGAGTGGTAGAGAAAAAAATGGGAAAAGAAAGGAGAGCTATGTAAAAAATATGAAAAGAGGGGCGGCTAGGTGGCGCAGTGAGTAAGAGTGCCGGCCCTGGAGTTGGGATGACCCGGGATCAGATTTGGCCTCAAAAAATGAGCACCCACACATAAATAATGATTGGCCATGTAACCTCGAGCAAGTTATTTAACCCCAATTGCTATAAGATATATTTATATACAAGGAGTATTCAAAACCTTGCCCAAAATTATAAGCTCCTTGAGGGTAAGGACTATCTTTTGTGTCCTTTTGTATCCCCAGGGCTTAGCACAATGCCTGACACTTAGCAGACCCTTAATAAATGTTTATTGACTGAAAGTTAGAATTGACCAAACAGAAGCTAATGTTTCAACAAGAGATCAAGAAATATAAAAGTCAAAACACTGGGGAAAAAATGGAGGAAAAACATGAGACATCACAGCAAAACAAACTCTCTGCCCATCATCACCTGAAAGAAATCCCAAAATTCCCAGGAATCTTGTAGCCAAAATTCAGGTCAAAGAAAAAAATATTCTAAGAACTCAGAAAGAATTTGAGTATTAAGGAGCCACAGTCATGATCACACAAGATTTAACACTCATTATTATAAGGGAGTGGAGAGATTGGAACATGATATTGGAGAAGGCAAAAATTCAGGCTCACAACCAAGAATAATTTATGAAGCAAAACTGAGTCTAATCTTACAAGGAGGGAAATGAACCTTTAATGAGAGAGGAATTCCAAGCATTCCTAATGAAAAGTCCAGAGTTGAGTTGAAATTAAAGAGAACATTGGCCTCTCTTTCCTTGATTAGGACTATACCGATAAGTCTGACCAATTTCGTAAGGATCAGAATTCTTAGTAACAACAAAGTTGTGAATATGTGAGATCAGAAGAGTAGATAGTGGGGCGGCTAGGTGGCACAGTGAGTAGAGTGCTGGCCCTGGAGTCAGAAGGACCTGAGTTCGGATCCGGCCTCAGACACTTAACGCACACACAAACAAAAACCTAGCCGTGTGACTTTGGGCAAGTTACTTGACCCCAATTGCCCTCCAAAGAAAAAAAAGAGTAGATAGTAATTAAAAATAAGGAAGCTTGGAAGATGGATGTATTCAAAGGGGAAAGATAATACGTATTCCTTTAGACACATTGAAATGAACTTGAAATGTCCACTGCACACCAAGTTTGAAATGTACAGTAGGTAGCTAGAGCTTAGAAGAGAAAAGGACTAAATACATAGATCTATAAGTCATCAAATAATTAAACTCATGGAAGCTGATAAAATCACTAAATGAGAGAATATACAGAGAAAAAAGAGAGGGCAGATTAGGACAAAGTCTAATCCCTACCTTATTTTACAGTTTAAGGAAGTAATTTACTCAAGGTCACACAACTAAAAATTAGTGATTAAACTGGAATTAGAATCCAAGACTTACAATTCCCAGATAAGGGCTCTTTCTATTATGACATGCTACCTCGTCTAATTTATTTTTCATCATTTTTTAAAAAATTAAAGCTGGAAACTATAGGACTACTGATTCTGATGTTTAATGGATCTTCATTTGTATCGCAATGACAAATTTAAATACAGAAATCAAAATTTACTTCAAGAATTTTGTGACACTTGAGATGGCTCAGATGAAGTAGTTTATTTCAGAAAATAATTTTGAGCTGAACCTTTACATAGTCATCACTAAAATGGAATACTATTAGAACATAAGAAATTATAAAAGGGAAACTGGGGGAAAACTATATGAACTGATTCAGAGTGAAAGTAAGCAGGACCAGGAGAACAATTTATGCAATGACAGGAATATCATAAAGATAAACAACTTTGAAAGATGTGAGAACCCTGATTAATGCAATAATCAACCACGACTTTAGAGGATTCATGATGAAACATACCAATATCTGAAAAAGAGGTTGCAGATAGAGACATATATTTATAGAAGTCTAACAATGGGATTTGTTTTGTTTAAATATTAGTATCTGTTAAAAAGGTCCTGTTTTTCTTTTTTTTCCAATGCAGGGAGGTAGAAAGAAGAGGATATTTTAACTAAAGAAATTTTTCCAAAATTTCAAACCTCGTAGTTATCACTAAAAATTACTAAAAACTTACTTCAGTCACTCCTTCATCCTCAGATAGGTATCCATGAGGTACAAAAAAGCCATCATCATCATCTTCATCCTCACCTTCATCCTCATCATCCTAAGGAGGAAAAATTAAGTTCATTTTTTGGGTATAATGTGCCTTTGGCAAAACTGAAGGAAGAAACACCATTTACTGTTTTATACAAATAGGATAGATAGGTATGAGTCTCATAAAACTAGTTTAGACTGATTTTGAACCTGTCTCTTGAAAGCCAACTCTTCTAAATTTCCAGAGCAGTTTTTACCTCTTCACTATGAGAAAGGGACTCTCCTGGTTCTTCTTCTTCCCACTCCTCATCACTATCTATTTCATAGTCCAACAGCTTCTAAAAAAAATGAACCAAAGTCAATGAATCAAGTACTTCACCCTAATGGTTATCTTAGATATAACAATCAACGCACTATTGATTAAAGTTATGCATGTTGACATCTTAACCCCATACTAGATTTTAAGCTCTCTGAAGACAGGGATCATAGGATCATAGATTTAAAGCTTTAAAGAATCATGTCTTAGATAAATTTTACAAATTAATCAGCATGAGAACAGCATTTTGTGTATAGTAGGTGATAAACATTTGTTAGAGAGATGGATGAAAATAGAAAAGATAAACTGAAACATCTGAAAAATCAAAGAAATTTCTAACAAGACTAAATAAGATAGCAAGATATAAACATACATACAATCAGAACATCAAGCAACTTTAGAAACTGCTTACAGTATCTTTAGACCAGGGGTTTCGTGGACGGATGGCTGAGGTCTTCTTGTTCCAGGTACCCCAGTATGCAGGTCGGTGGTTCTCAGAAAACTGCAGGAGTTTCATTCTGCCAAATTTCTTCCTTTCAGGAACATCACTGACTTTGCCACTCTCCACTATTACTACATCACTGCTGAGTGAAAGACTGAATTGAGAAATTCATCACATACAAAACTGGTGCTACGGAGAGGCCTTGACCATCATTTAAGAGGTAAGAACCTCCCTTCAAGTGAATAAACTACAATAATTCTAAAAAGATTTGCCCCAGTTAGAAATGTACAAACACCTCCAACTAAAGACAAAGTTTCTTTATAGTCTCAAAGGAACACTGCCCCTTCTGCCATAAACACACTGGATATTTTTATAGAATCACAAAAAATCAGAACTGGAAGGGGCAAGTCATCGAGTCCAACCCCTGAGATCCTAACGAGGAAACCAAGCCTCTGACTTGCCATAACATTATGAGGCAGGTGCTATTATTGTTCTCATTGTACAGATGAGGAAGTTGAAATCCATAGAGATTAAGTGACTTGCACAAGATTCCACAGCTTTTGAGTGTCTGAGGTGAGCCCGGAGCCTAGGGCTTTTCCTGACTCCAAATACAGTGTGTACCCACTATGATGCCTAAACCCACCCCCCTTATTTTAGACTGAAGGAAGTAGAACTCTAGAGATTAAGCAATTTATCCCTAGATAATAAAATCGTTTCACTCTCAATTTGCGGATGAGAAAAATGAGGGTCAAAGAAGTAAAGCAACTGGCCCAGGGTCACAGAATTAAAATGAAGACAACTGCTAAGTCTATTACATTACACTGCCTCTAGGGTGGCTCGTGAACTTACAGACACACACTGAATCCAAGAAGAAGAAGGCTTGGCCCAACACCATACAACTTGTCAGCAGTAGCAGAGCTATGATTAGAACCCCAGGTTTCTGACTCCCAGTTCAGCACCACATTACATCCAATTCATAAATAAGAAACAAAAACAAACAACTATCTTCCCAGATACTAACCTGTTGATAGTGTTAGAACTTGGGGCACAAGGCAAGGTGGGTCCAGATTTGTGAGGTTCCCGGCACTTGAGATCTTTCAGAAAATTTAATTCAGAATTTTGGTCCTTAAGAAGCTGGTCAAACTGCTCAGAGAGGTCTTGATCAAAAACCACTCTACAGAGAGGGGCAAGGACCATGTTCTCTTTAATTTCAAAGGGAGCAAACTTCCCACAAGAGCCAGCAAGAGTCTGAAATTAAGAATAAATCTAAAACTGAAATAGCTGATGCAACACATCATACTATATCAAACACCTTTTAAAAAGAAAAGATTATAGCTCAAGATATTTGGATTGAATGCTAAAGCCTGACATCTGTAGAATCCAGCCCCTGAACGAAGTCTTCACACAAACATAAATATCAATTATTAATGTGTACATCTCTTCAGTACTATTCTTTCAGCATCAGTCTGACTGCAAATTTTAGTATGATGCTTCTACTTGGAACTTCAATAACATTTAAGCATTGCTATAGCTTAATGATATTGTCTCATACTGTTTATTTTTCTTTCACGTTAGTTTTGTCCTCCCAGCTAGAAGCCCCTAAATGTAAGAATTATCTTTTCTAATGTCTGTGGGGCATTTATTATAGTCCTGTGAATTTAGTAATCACTTAAGATTATAAATATTTATTAAGTGACAAGCTTGGCATTTTTGCCTCTTTGAATAGCCAAATGAATAATAGATCATATCTTCCCAATTTGGAGAAATAAAATCTCTATAGACAGAGATCACATAATGTTGAAATAAAATATGGTTGTTTAAGAAGATATATTAACATATTTTTAAAAATGATTAAATAAGAAAAAGCTGAAACTGAAGGAACAAGTTTCTCACCTTGGGGGCTTGTGGGGTCTTTGGTTTCTGAAAGAACCTGGTGATTTCTGCCTTCTCTGCTTTAATGCGCTGTAGTTAATAAAAGATGAAACAAAATAAGGTGGCATGTCTCCCCACATCCATTCTACCATTCAAACAGGTACCAAAATAATTTTTCTAATGGAAAGGTCTTACCATATTCCTCTGCTCAAAAGCTTTTAGTGACTCACTGTTGCTTACAGAAGTGTCACAGACCCTAACAAGATAGTTATGCTATTAGCATCTATTTACTAAGAAAATACAGTCAGTCAAAAAACACCTACTACATGCCAGGCACTGTGTTAAACACTAAGGTTAAGACAAAAAGCAAAACACAATCCCTGCTCTCAAGAAGTGCACAGTCTAATGGGGAGACAATATGCAAACAACTATGTAAAAATACAGCATATACAGGATACACTGGAGATAATTACAAAAGGAAAGTACTAAAATTGAGGGGAGCTGAGAAAGGCTTCTTATAGAAGTGGGACTTAAAGGAAACCAGGGAATACAGGAGATAGAGATGAGGAGGAAGATCCTTTCAGACATGGGGGACGACCAAAGAAAATGCCTGAAATTAGGAGATGAAGTGTAAGGAAAAGCCCAGTGTCACTGGATAGCAAGTACATGGGAGTGAGTAAGGTATAAGAGAAGGGTTGGGGGTGAGAGCTTCAAATGCCAAAAGAGAATTTTATGTCTGATCTTGGAGGTAACAGAAAGCAAATGGGGTTTTTTGAAGGGGGAGGGAGGTGTGACAGTCAGATCTGTGCTTTAAGATCATTGTGGCAGCTGAATGGAGGATGAACTGCAGAGGGGAAAAACTTGTGGCAGGGAGACCCACAAGCAGGCTACTGTAATAGTCCAAGTGTGAGATGTGAGAGCAAGAGTGGAATCAACGATGACACCTAGATTTTAAGACTGGATGAATGGGGGGACTGTGATGGAGAAGTGTTTTACAGAAAGAAAATGGGCTCTGTTCTGGACATGTTGAGGTTATGGTGTCTACGTCCAGTTTAAGGTGTCCAAGAGGCAGTTGGAGATCTGAGTCAGTAGAGAAGTTAGTGCTGCACAGGCAGACTTGAGGAATCGGAACAAGTATTTACCTTTTCCTCCTCTTTTAACCGTTTCTCCTCTTCCTTCTTTCTTTTCTCTTCAAGTTTAGCCCTAGGAGAAAAAAGTGTTTGTTTTTTAAAAAAATAGACACACAATTTGCTGAAGCAACACTGTAATTCTGTAAAGAGTGCTTTACAAGCAAGGTGGTCAGAATGGCCAAAGACATTTCCCAGGAAGCCAAAGACAAACAGCCTTGGCTTGATAAAGGGGAACAGAGCCCAGTGGAACATGAGACTTCTTAGCCCTTTCACAAATGGAAACTCAATTTATATCCCAAAGGAAAGAAGAGGAAAGCCTGTAAGCAAAACCAATCTAGCTTTGCTTTCTTAATCCTAGGGTAATGGATATATCCAAATAGTGGCCATCACAGAAATTAAATATGAGGAATATGGAGATTGGTTCCTGTCAGCCTGGTGTCAGAGGGCGGTGCACCACCTACTCGAGGGCTTCCTGTCTCTCCTTCCTTTTCTCTTCCTTGAGTCTCAGCTTTTCTGCCTTCTCCTTCTCATCTTTCTCCCTCTTCTCCCGCCTTTCCTTCTCCTTCAGTTCTTTCTCTTCCTCTTTCTTCTTCTTGGCTTCCTCCTTGGCTCGCTTGGCCTCTTCTTTCAGCTTCTCCTTTTCTTCCTTTTCTGCCTGTAACTTTAGCTGCTTGTCCAAACGTTCCTTATCCTATAGCCAAATGACAATGAGAGGTGAGCTTCAGACAAAACCAAAGGACCAACATGTTTTAATAGAGGCAAGGAAAAGTTAATGAGTGTCTAAGAAAAAGACTCCTCTTCCACTGATATCTCCACACAAAGACACAGACATCCCCCCCACCACCATTAATTTTCCTCCTATTTTGAAAGCATGTCTAAAATAATATTGCATATGGTTCTGCTTTTCACTCTTTCAATTAAGATACATTTGTAAAACAGGGCTCCTTTAAAAAGTTAGGCCATCAACACTTTTCCTGGTCAGGCCATTCTACTAAGGAAGAACCATGACGTACGCTACCGCCTTTAGTTTGGGTTTCAAGAACTCAAGGTATATTCATGGACAAATAACTTCCCTTTTATGTGCCTCAACTTCTTCGTCTGTAAAATGAACATAATAATCTATGAATAATCTACTAAATTCAAAGGATTATTGTGCCAAAAGCACTAAAGGGCAGAAATAAGAGTTATTAATACATTAGATATGAAAACTTTGTCTTTCCTCCTGGGTATTTTCCACAATCTGGAGAGCAGTGTTTATTGTACTTTCGTTAGAAAAGAGGGAAGATAAGACTCTGCTAGGATTTGTTTTTAATGCTTTAAAACATAAAAAATAGATATAAAATAAATATAAATAAATATAAAATAAATATAAATATAAAATAAAATAAAAATAAATATAAATAAAATATATAAAAAGAAACTAACTACCAATACCGCCATCTTAAAAAACATTTCTTAGATTGAAGTGTTAACAGTTAAATGAAGAAAAAAGGAAAAAAGAAAACTACCAAGTTTCTGAGAGTTCTACAATAAATAAGTAAAGTGTTTATTTTTATTTTTGTATTAGTGGAAAGCATAATGGATTTGGGCTCAGAAAATCAAGATTTGCTCTACCCCTTATCGGTCATGCATGCCACTTTGAATAAATAATTTTGCAATTCAGTTTCCTCATCTATAAAACAGGAAAAACAATTCTTTCTCCTAACTACTTAACTTTGGTTGTCAGAAACACATTTAATTGAAAACTAAAACTGCATGGGTCTATAACCTAACAGGATCAAATTAAAGAGACAGATGTTGTCTCAGAAGAGATCATTTCATCCATTTTACAAATAAGGAAACGGAAGCCCAGAAGTTAGACAGACTTGCCTAAGATCACGTAGAGTAGCATGGCTGGAATTCAAGCCCTGGTCTTCTAACTCTAAATCCAACATGTTTTTACTACGCTAGACTGCTTTTAATCATGTAAACAATCAACAGCTAGAAACTGATCCCAGTGGAGTTCTTAATCCTGTTTGTGTCATAGATTGCCCCCAATTTGGCATTCTATAAACCGGTGAAGCCTATAAATAATGCCTTCTCATAATGTTTTAAAAGACTTAAGATCATGAAGGAAAACAATTATACTGAATAGTTATCAAAATATTTTTTTTTAATTTTTTTTTTCAAGCAATTGGGGTTAAGTAACTTGCTCAAGGTTACACGGCTAGTCATTATTTATGTGTGGGTGCTCATTTTCTGAGGCCGGATTTGATCTCGGGTCATCCCAACTCCGAGGCCGGCGCTCTTACTCACTGCACCACCTAGCCGCCCCTATCAAAATATTTTTAAAAAAACAAATTCATGGATCCCAAATTAAGAATCCCTGAAGAGGGAGCAAACAATCAGTTAGAACCAAGATGCCCTTTATGAGAATACTCTAACTGAGCCAGGCTGGAGCATAGAAAAGCTTCCGAAAAAAGTACTTCTACTATCTCCTACACACCATAGTTTCTACACAAAGCCTCCCTCCCCAACCAGAAATTCTAAACCGTAGAACAAGAACATTCTCCCTGTTATGATGTGCGTGGATAATGCAAAAGTCATGTAGTACCTAGTTTTTGAATCAAGCATACTGCCCAGCCTGTATCAGTTACTACCTGGGTGACTAAGAGTATCTAAATGTTTTCCCCTATTATTATATCATTAACATCAAGAAACCTTTTAATACTCTTTTACCAACTAGTATAAGAGTTGATCCAGGTTGCTAACAAGCATCCTGAAAGAAAGTAGATTGCAAATTATTTGGGGGTACAGCATTATGCATAATTCTTGCTGGAAAAGGCCCTACAAATAAAAGGTTTCAAAACTATTAAAATGGGGCTTGATATATTAGCATTTAGTTAGGTGTTTGACTATGCTATACTTTTGGTTCTAAATATTATATTTCAAACTGTATCTTGCTATCCCTCTGTCCACTCTGACACAGATTCTACTAGCATATGCAAAACAGACACTTCCCTACAGGTATATCTGTGAAGTTATAGACAGATGTGCCAAATAACAAGATTTTTTGTCTCTGACATACATAGGGACACTTAGCAAATATTAATCTAGATTTAGCAGGAGACTACTGAGAAAAGTGTTTGTAGTTATCTATGGAAACAAAAAAGTGTGTTAGACATAAGAGAGGACTATATTTTTTAGTCAGAGAACCCGAGTTCAAATTTTAGCTTTCCTGTTACCTGTGTGACCTTATGATAAAAACTTTTTAAAGTCTGTTTTGTTATTAGTAAAAGGAAGGGATTGGACCAGATTATTTCTAAGATCCCTTTTAGTTTTAAAATATTATCTTCTGGATACTACAGATTATTGAAAAGATATACAGCGGGGCGGCCAAGTGGTACAGTGAGTAGAGCACCAGCCCTGGAGTCAGGAGGACCTAGGTTTGGATCCGGCCTCAGAACCTTCACACACACACACACCCCTAGTTGTGTGACCTTGGACAAGTCATTTAACCCCAATTGCCCGATCTGACCCTCTCCAAAAAAAAAAAGCCAAAAATATATACAGCAGTAGACTTATGTTTAATCTTTTCATCTGTGCTAAATTCCAAGATCCCAAAAGATCTACTGAAGCTTGATACATGAAAATCAAAATCAGTTCAGATAAGCATAGAGAACACATGAAATTGACTGTGAACACAAGGCCATCTTTCATCAATGGCAAATGCCACAGGATCCCATCATACCAATGGTGTCGAGGATCATGGATAATATCTGCCTTAGCTACAACCCTCCATGCAAGTGATAATGTAGTGCCACATAGTCAGGCAACAAACAAGAAGTAACCTATAGGATAACTGAATCAGGGCTCTTTATAATGAAGTTTTACTATGATTATCATGAGTAAAAGACTTTTTTTAGGGAAATCAGATACTTAATTTTATTTTTATAAGCTGACAGGCACAGCAATACAATGACATGCTCTGTGAAAAAAAAAGGGCTATCACTTTTAGAAGGAATACAAAGTTCTGTGCTTGTTGAGAATAAAAACTTTGCAAAAATACAAGATTTAGCAAAGCTCAGTTACAACTCACAAGCCACAAAAGCCCAGTTATTTATACAGATACAGGATTCAAGAAGTATAAACAACTGAGAAAACCAGAAAATAAGCAGATAAAAACTGGGCTAATGGGAATGCAAGGAGGAGCTTTGCTTACTATTTAATGCAAAAGCACAGCAGGTTAACTTTCTATTTCAGTGAAAATGTCTTACTCTTTGTAATCTCATCTTTCTCTTCTCTGCTGAATTTTTGATGAGCTTCCGAGGCGCCTAAAATAAAAAAGACAATATCTTTAAAACCACAGGATTATGTCCTAACATTCACAAAAACATTCATTTGAAGATTTTTTTAAAATTTGATTTATTTTTTGTTTTTATGTTTACCTTAATTCACAAATATACCCCCTCAGGGTATATTATACCCTTCTTAACAAAGAATAAAATAAACAGAAAAATATTAAAAAATGAAAACACAGTTCAGCAAAACTAACCAATACATCCAGAATCTAAGAGTATATAAAATATTCTACATTCATAGTCACCCATCTCTATACTTCTTTCTGGGGCCAAGCTTGATCAATTATAATTACACAGTGTTCAGTTTCTTTTTCAGTTGCTCTTTCCAACCTCACTGGACATTATCACTCCCTCTCCCACACTTTGTGATCCAGCCAAACTGTCCTTATTTCCTATCTCCCTGGTCTTTGCACTGGCTATCTATCCGCCATGCCTTCTCTAAGATGAAGTCTGAATATCACCTGCAGCTGAAGCCTTTCCTGATCCCCTTTAGGGCCATCTCTCTAAAACTTGTGCTCTCTAACTACAAGTTTAGTGCTTTTTCTATTATACCAAACTGGTTTTTGTTCCTTAATTGACTATAAAGTAAGATCTTCCCAACATTCTGGTATTTAGAGGTATTGTTTCTTTTCTTTTTTTTTTTGTATTTGTATTCCCAGAGCCTATAACAGTGTCTAAAACACAGAAGGCACTTAACAAATGTTGAATTTTTATTGTTGTAGCCTTTCTATGTATGCATTCTAGTTCTACTCACTTTCATTTTGCATTAGTTCATATACAGGTTTCTCTGTATTTATCATATGCAGTGTTTCTTTTACAAATTTATGGAATAAAACAAGCACTTCCATAACATAGTAGTATGATGAAAAAGATGATTACATAATGAAACTGCAAATCTACTATCCACTACTTGCTATTCCTTTCAAATATACGAGAAAACTATCATGCAAATTTCTTTTTTTCCTTTTTTCTCCCTGCCCCCCGCCCTAGAGATGGCTACCATTAGACACAAATAGGTATTAAAATATGTAAAATTATTTTATACACACTTCTATTTATCAGTTCTTTCTCTGGATGCAGATAGCATTTTTCTTCATATGACCATTATAGTTAATTATGGGATATTTATAATAGTCAAAATAATTTACTCACTCAGAGTCATTCTTAAAACAGTACTGTTATTACTATATACAATGTTTTCTTGGCTCTGCTCATTTTGTTCTTCATTATTCCCATGTTTTTCTAGGATCACTGAGCTCATCATTTCTTATAGCTCAGTACTACTCACATCACAATCATATACTAAAATTTGTTTAGCCATTCCCCAACTGATGGGCATCCCTATAACTTCCAGTGCTTTGTCACCACAAAGAGAACTGCTATAAACATTTTAGAACATACAGGTTCTTTTCTTTATTCCCTAATCATCTTTGGAAAGAGACCAAGTAGTGGTATTGCTGAGTTAAAGAGTGTAGGCATTTTAATAAACTCTTGGGGCATAATCCCAGATTGCTCTCCAAAATGGTTGGATCAGTTCACAATTCCACCAACGATGAATTAAAGTCCCAATTTTTCCACATCCCCTCCAAAATTTGTCATTTTCCCCTTCTATTACTCCAGTCAATCTGGTAGATATAAAATGATATCTCAAGGTTGTTTTAATTTGCATTTCTCCAATCAATAATGATTTAGAGCATTTTTATATGAGTATAAAACTGCCTGTTCATATCCTTTATCAATTAGGGAATAACTTGTATTCTTATAGAGTTGACAAATTTCTTTATGTATTTTAGATATAAGACCTTTATCTGATAAATTATCTATAAAATCCCCCCTCAATTTTCTGCTTTCCTCCTAATCTTAATATAAGGCAAATGAAATCCATTTTATAACTCCCAATACTATTTCTTGTTTATTCATAAATTATTCACCTATCCATAAGCCTGATAAGTAATATGTTCCTTCTAACTTTCTTGTAAAATCTTTTTTTATATGTAGGTCATATATTAATTTTGATCAATGGTAGATCAATGGCATAGAATAAACATAAAATTTACAGCAGCAAATAAACATCATAACCTTGTATTTGACAAGTATAAAGGCTTAAGATTTGGGGATAAGAATTCATTATTTGGTAAAAATTGTTGGGAAAACTGGAAAGCAATATAGCAGAAACTGGACATAGGCCAATATCTCACACCATTGACCAAGATGTGCACTGTTTCTTATGGCAAAGTACTATCCTATTACCTTTAGGTACCACAATATGTTTAGTAATTCTTCAACTAATGGGTATCTACTAGGTTTTTAGTTCTTTATTATTACAAAAAGACAGTAGCTTTATTTTTTAACAGCAAAAAATTATCTTTCTGTCCAATGACTATGGCATGGCTGAATAATAAACTTAAATAAATTAATACATTAGAAGACAGCTATACCATGAGTGATGTTAAGGAAGATATTGATAAATTATAGAGTAGCAACCAGAATAATGACGTGCCTCAAGTCCATGTCATATGAGGACTATCTGAAGAAACTGGGCAGGTGTAGCCTGGAGAAGAAAAGACTAAAGCGGGACAGAACACCTTTTTTCAGTATCTGAAGGGCTGTCTCCGGAACAATTGGTAGAAGTAGCAAAGACACAAATTTTAGCTTGATATGAGAAAGTTTCATAAATTTTATAACTGTCTCAGAGTGAAATGGGCTACTTAGAAAATGTAATGGGTTCCCCCTCTTCAGAGGTCTTCAAACAAAGGCTGGATAATCATTTAATGGATATGTTATAGTAGGGACTCCTTTCATGCATGGGTCGGACTAAATGGACACTAAAGTCCCTTCTAACTTTTAATTCAGTAATTCTATACAATTCAGTAGGGAAATAAGTAAGGGCAAAGAGAATAGGACTTGAGAGGGAAGGAAAAGTGAGGTAAGAGGAAGGAAGGGATCCTATCAAAATCATAGTGAGGATGAAAAACAGAGTTGGGGGTTGTAAAGCAGAAGGAAAGATAGAATGATAAAAGATTATGATTGGTAATAATTTTGTTTCCTTTGACCATGCTTATTCTCTCAATTTCTTCTTTTTGTCTTATTGCTATAGCTAGCATTTCTAGATATCCTTGCTTTTACTGCAATCTTATTGGCCATGCCCAAAAAAAGTCTCAATCTGCACTCTCTCATCACCTCTGTCAAAGAGGTGGGTAGCATATTTTCATCATGGGTCCTCTGGAATAGAGACTAATCACTGAATAACCAGCATTCTTATGTCTTTCAAAGTTGTCTGTCTTTAAGCAGTGCTGTTATCATATAAACTTTTCTCTTGGTTCTGCTCATTTTAGTCTGTATCAGCTTATAGAGTCTTCTGAGGTTTCTCTGAAATTGTCTCCCTCATTTCTTATAACATAACAGAATTACACTACAGTTATAGATCATAACTTGTTCAGCATTCTCCAAATGAAACTCCCTAGTTTTCAGTTTTTCGCTCCCACAAATAATTTTGTACATAAAAGTCCTTTCCTCTTTCTTTTATCTCTTTGGAGGTATAAATCTAGTAGTCGTATCACTGGGTGAAAGGGTATGCAATTTAATGTGGGGGGGGGGGGGACTTAGTTACAAATGGCTTTCCAGAATAGTTAGCTAATTTTCAGCTCTACTAACAGAAATAATGTAATTATTTTCCTATAGACCCTCCAGTATTTGGCATTATCATTATCTGTCAACTTTGCCAATCTGATAGATGTGATGTGGCTGCTCTCTCTAATTATTAGCAATTTAAAGAATTTTTATATGGTTATTGATAGCTTAGATTTCTTCCTCTGAAAGCTTCCTGTTCATAGTCTTTGATTGTTATCTGTGAAATTGCTCCTATTTTGTGGTCTGAAATTATTCCTAATTTCAAACATTTCTCTATATATGTTTCCATTAAAAAGTAAAAACAAAACAACTTTCACTTGATCCAACAGTTCCTTCTAGCCATCATCCTGTATCTCTCCTTCCCTTCATGGCTAAATTCCTTGAGAAAAGTCACCTATAACTGATGCTTCCATATCCTCTCATTTCTCTCAATTCTGAAATCTCTGCAATTTGACTTGTGATCTCAGCTTTCAACTGAAAGTGCTCACTCTTTGCCAATGATCTCTCTGTTAACTGCTAATTCTCATGGTCTTTTCTCAAGCCTTATCCTTCTTAACATCTGCAGTCTTTGAGATTGTTGTCCCAATATCCTTCTAGATACTTTCTCCTCTCTAGGTTTTTTTTAACAGTTCTCTCCTGGTTCTCCTGTCTGACTACTCCTCAGTCTTCTTAGTTGAATCTTTCTCCAGGTCATACCCACTAACAGATCTCAAGTATCAAGAGTCCTCCCCTCTTCTCTATACTATTTCATTTGATGATCTCATCAGTTCCCATTGATTAAATTATCATCTTTATGCTGATGCTTTTCACATCTATTTATCTAGCCCAAAACTCTCTTTTCTCACTACCAACTGTCTCCTGGACATCTTAAAATGGATATCCAGTAAGCATTCCAAACTCATGCATCCCAAATAGAATTCATTTATCTTCCCCTTCACCCCAAAACCATTCCCTTTTCCAATTTTCCTAATTACTTCCAAGAGTAACACCATCCTCTCAATAAACCAGACTTAAAACCTCACTGTCATCCTTAACTCCTCATTCTCATTTGCTCCACATAGACATCTAATCTGTTGAAAACCTTCACAATATCTCTTCCTTCTTTCCACTTACACAAATACCACCCTAGTTCAGGCTCTCATCACTTCCTACTTCAAGGATTCCAATAGCCTTTGGTTGTTCTCCCTATATCAAGTCTCTCCCAATTCCAATCCATTCAATCAACTGTTAAGATGATTTTCCTCAAGTTGGGGTTTGACCATGTCAACCCATCCCCTAAATCCCAATGGTTCCTTCTATTAGACATTTAAAACTTTCTATCATAAGGCCCCTTCCTGACTTTCCAATCTTCCTTCACTTTACTCCCCTCCATGTACTCTAGGATTCAACCACATTAACTTTATTGTTCCTCCAACCCAATAATCCATCTCCTGACTCTGCTTTTGCACTGGCTGTTCTTCCAGCCTGGAATGTTTTGCCTTTTCCCTCTATTTGTTAGTTTCTCTGGCTTCCTTAAAGGCTTAACTTCAATCTTACCTTCTTCAGGAGCTTCCCATGCTTGCCTACCTATACATATACATACACACAGAGCTAAAGCATTCTGCTCTGAGATTTCCTTCATCTACACTGTAAATATTTACTATGTATCTAGTTATTTACATGTTTCCTACTACATTCAAATGTATGGTCTTTGAAGGCAAGGACTGGATGGGTGGGTGTTTTGCCTTTCTTTTTGTATCCCTAGGGCTTTGTAGCCTTAGCACAGTGCCTGGTACATACTAAGTGCTTCATAAATGCTTGCTGACTTTTTGAAGATAATATGATGTTTTTTTAGCAAACCCTAGAAATTCAACTATAAAATTAAAAGAAATAATTAATAACCAGCAAAGCAATAGAATATAAAATAAACCAACAAAACCCAGGAAAAAGAGACAGAAAAAGGAATTCCTTTCCAAATAAGTATATGATGTATAAAATGTCTGGAAGTACCAAGGCACACATAGCAATCATGTGAAACCTATACAAAAATAAAAGGCAAATAAGTTGCAAGAAAATAACTACCCAGGCTGGACCATGTCAATACATTAAAAATCAATACAATATTAAATCAATGTCAGGCTTCTTTGGCCCATTCACTACCAGAATGAAGACCATTCTAAGCAACCAAACCGCCAACATCCCAGAAAATGTTGACATCTCTCTTAAGGGTCAGACAGTTATTGTGAAAGGGCCCAGAGGAATCCTCCGTAGGGATTTCAACCATATCAATGTTGAGCTCAGTCTCCTTGGAAAGAAGAAAAAAAGGCTTCGGGTAGACAAGTGGTGGGGAAATAGAAAAGAACTTGCAAACGTGCGCACAATCTGTAGCCATGTACAAAACATGATCAAAGGCGTTACCCTGGGTTTTCGTTACAAGATGAGGTCTGTGTATGCTCACTTCCCCGTCAATGTTGTCATTCAAGAGAATGGCTCACTTGTTGAAATCAGAAATTTCTTGGGTGAAAAATATATCCAAAGAGTGCACATGAGACCAGGTGTTGCTTGTGCCATTTCTCAAGCCCAAAAAGATGAGTTAATTCTTGAACTTGTTTCAAACTCAGCTGCCCTGATCCAACAGACCACCACAGTCAAAAACAAGGATATCAGAAAATTTTTGGATGGTATCTATGTTTCTAAGAAAGGCACAGTGCAACAAGCTGATGAATAAGTTGGAAAAGATGCCAAAGGCCGTGTCCTGAGGAGTCAATACTTATTCAGATGTCAAATAAAAATACTTTTCGTGAAAATAAATATATGTTAGTTGATTTAATTAATGCAATAATACAAAAATTAATACTATATTAACTAATTTATAGATTTAGTGCCAAATCACACTACAAAAAACTTACTTTATATAGAACCAGAAAAAAATAACAAGTCATCTGGAGGAAAAAAGGTCAAGAATTTCATAGGAAATGAAAAAAAGTGGAAAAAAAAGAGAGTCTGGTAATATAGTATAAGATCTCAAACTATATTATAATATAGTGATCATCAAACTATTCGGTATGGATTAAACATTAGAAAAGGTCATCAGTGGAACTGGTTAGGTATAAAAGACCCAGAGGTAACTCAAACAGTAATCCAGAATTTAATAAACCCAAGTATTCCAAATACTGGGGTAGTAAGAAATCACTATTCTACAAAAACTGATGGAAAAATTAGAAAGCAATCTAACAACTAGGGTGTAAACCAACTGTCTCACACCAAATACCACCAAGAAACTGCATACAAAGCAGATATACAAAAAAGAATCACACCATAAACAAGTTAGGACAGGAGAGCAAGAAACATTCTTCAATAAATGTTCAAAGAATATGAACTGATACTTCTAAAAAAAGAAATGCAAGCTATCAGCAGCCATATGAAAAAATTCTCCAAATCTCTAATAAAAAATGCAAATTACAACATGATATATTCTACCTCATCCATAGAACATGATTGGCAAAAACGTTAAAAAAAAAAAAAGATGACAAGAGTTGGAATGTTTGCAGATGGATGGGGCCACTGAGCTGACAGAACTGAGAACTGATCTACCTATACTGGAAAGCAATTCAGAACTATACTTAAAAATTCTCTAAATATATATACATATACCCTTTCACCCAGTAACACCACTACTGGGCATATATCCAAAGAGATCAAAGACAGATGGAAAGGATCCATATGTACAAAAATATTTATAGCAGTACTTTTTGCTGTAGCAAAGAACTGGAAAACAAGTAGATGTCCATCAATTGGGAAATGGCTGAACAAATCATGGCATATTAATTTAATGCACTATTGTTACTGCATGGTACAAAAAGACAAAAAGAACAAATTCTGAGAAACCTGGTAGAACTTTGTATCAACTGATATCAACAACAAAGTATCAACTTTGTATCAAGTGACTGTAAGCAAGAAAACAATTTACAAAATGTTTACATCATTATAAAGTAAAAGAGTGGTGAGAGACGTAAGAAGGGATAAGTCATATTTATGGTAGGATGATAACACATCAGAATTAAATTTTTATGGAGTTATATAATTTATACTGAATAAAATATGGAAATCAAAAGTACTCTATTATCCAACAGCATAAGAGATAGGCTATAAAGCTGTAGTGGAAGCTCCCTTTGTAAAATATGAATTATCAATACTTGTACCATCCTCTTCAGGGGGTCACTGTAAAGAAAGCATTTTATAAATTTAGCTGTCTTATAAATGTGAGCTATTGTCCATTTGGCCACCAGATGAGGTGCATACCAAATGTCATTTCATGTTCTGTGATATTAGAACTGGACAAACTTAAAGTATTCAGCTCTTACAGTTAGCTCAAGTGACCTTAGGAGAAATCAGTCTTTACTGTATGAAAAAATATAGTAAATTTTATTAAAATCTTGGGCCTAAAGTCACCTCAATTTGTTTAACATTATAAAATCAGCAGAAACTAGCAGGAATGGCAGTGTGATGGAATGGAAGTGTGATGGAATGGAAAGAGCCCCTGAATTGGACTCTGACATGACCTGACTTTAAACCCTAATTTACTTGTAATACTAAGTCAGAAATACTTTGAAGCACCAAGATCATACGAAAAAATTTAGGATTACTAAATAAAATGTAAATTAAAACAACTCTAAGATTTCAACTAATGTCTATCAATTTCACTTAACAAGTATTTATTAAACACTAGCTAGGAAGCTAAGATGCTGTGGATACAAAGATAAAAGTTATCTAGTCCCTGCCATTTGAGGAATTTACAACCTAGCCTGAGGAGATAAAATACATATTTTGGTATATACAAAGCATAAACAAGGTAATTTTTTTTTGGAGGAGAGAAGGCAAGGCAATTGGGGTTAAGTGACTTTCCAAAGGTCACACAGCTAGTAAGTGTCAAGTGTCTGAGGTTACATTGAACACTCCAGGGGTCAGTGCTTTATTCACTGCACCACCTAGTTGCCCCAAAACAAGGTAATTTTATAGGGAAAGGCACTAGCAGCTAGGAGATTCAGGAAAGACTTCAAGAAGAAGCTAGCACCTGACCTTAGCCTTGAAGGAAACTAAAGGTGGAGGTGAGGAAGGAGTATATTCCAGATATGGGAGAGTTGATGCAAAAGCACAATGACAGGAGTTAGATAGATAGATAGACAGACAGACAGATAGATAGATAAGATATTACCATGAGTAGGACAGGCATTTTGTCCAGACCACAGTATATGTAAAAGGTAATAACAGATAAGATGACTAGAAATGCAGGCTAAGGCCAGACTGTGTAGGGTCTTAAATGCGAAGCAGTTTATATTTGATTCTAAAGGTAAACAAGGCATTATCAGAGTTAGATGACAGATCTGTGCATTAAGAAAATCACTTTGCTGGCTGTGTGGAGGATAGAATGGAGTGAAAAGAGATTTGAGGCAAGACGACCAACCACTGGAGTAGCACAATATTCCAGGCAAAGGGTGATAAATTCCTGAAAGGGGGTGGTGGTTGTATAAGTGAAGAGAAGGGAATGATGTGACACATGTTGCAGAGGTAATACGTGGAATACGTGAGGTGAGTGAGAATGAGGAATTAAAGAATCAAGGTTTTAAACATAGGTAATTAAAGAAATAATATAATAGTAGCCTCAAAGAAATAGATCAGTTTAGAAGAAGGATGGATTCATGGGGATTGATAATAAGGAAATCAGAACATAGGAAGACCTGGGAAGAAAGGAAAAAAGTATGCATAATAGCTCCAACAATGTAAAGGAAAATAACACTAAAAGGCAGCTGATCTCAGATTAAAAGCAATGACCAATCTTGGTCCCAAGAGGCAGATGATAAAACAAATTCCTACCTTTTATTAGAGGTGGTAGACTATCAGTCAGAACTTAATATTACATACACAATCATATATAGTCTCTGTGTACTGGTTTTACTGAACTTTTTCTTTATCCTATGGGGGGGGGGGGGGTGTAGGACTTGCAGGAGGAAGACGAAAATGACTTTAAAAAAGGCAACAAAAGGGACGGCTAGGTGGCGCAGTGAGTAGAGTGTCGGCCCTGGAAGTCAGAAGGACCTGAGTTCAGATCCGGTCTCAGACACTTAATGCACACACAAATGAAAACCTAGCCATGTGACCTTGGGCAAGTTACTTAACCCCAACTGCCCTCCCAAAAGGCAAAAAAAGAAAAAAAAAAGAAATGACAAAAAAAAAGGCAACAAAAAACTTAACACTGTTGTAAACTATGCTTAGAATCTACTTTAAGATGATTGAATACTCTGGAAAAGTAAAGTGAGACCAAGGATGATCTAAACACTATACAACTTAGATAAAAGGCTGCAGAGATTATTCTTCTTTTCTGAGAAAGGTATAATTTAATGGAAAAACTATATGACTTGGTATCCTGAAAGACTTGGGTTTGAATTCCAGCTCTGATGCTTACTAGCTAACTGATATATCACATAGGTCTATCACATTTCCTCTAAGTATGTTCCCTTATCCCTAAAATGACAGCAGTAATACTTGTATTACCTACCTCAGTCTTCTAGTGGAAAACAGTTTATTAAGTTTAAAGCCCTATGAAAATGTGCTATCATTATTATAATTATCATCTCTGGAACTAAAGACACTATTTTGTTGGGTAACTTTTTTTTAAATTTATTTATTTACTTTTAGTTTACAACATTCAGTTCCACAATCTCTTAAGTTTCAAATTTTCTCTCCCTCCTTCTCCTCCTCCCTTCCTCCCACAGTGGCATGTAATCAAATATAGGTTCTACACATACCTTCACATTGAACATTAGTGATGTTGTAAAGGATTATAAGCAATGGGCTGAACAATGAGAAAGAAGGGATAAAATAAAACAAAACACAAACAAGAGAGAGCAAATAGTTTGCTTCAATCTGCAGACTGTAGTTCTTTCTCTGAATATGGATGTCCCTTTCCATGAGTCTTTTGGAGTTGTCTTCTAACCTTGTTTTGTTGAGAGGAGTCTAGTCTATCTTAGTTAGTTGTCACACATACGATGTGTCTGTAATTGTGTACAAAGTTCTGGTTCTGCTCTCCTCACTCAGCATCAGTTTATATATGTCTCTCTAATATAAAGTCCGTCTGCTCCTCATTTCTTATAGCACAGCAGTATTCCATTACATTCACATACCACAACTTGTTTAGCCATTCCCCAATTGATGGGCATCCCCTTGACTTCCAATTCTTTTCCACTACAAATAGAGCTGCTATAAATATTTTTGTAAATACGGGTCTTTTTCCCACTTCTGTGATTTCTTTGGGATATAGCCCCAAAAGTGGTATTGCTGGGTCAAAGGGTATGCACATTTTTATAGCCCCTTGGGCATAGTTCACTTACTGTCTAAAATGGTTGTATCAGTTCACAACTCTACCAACAATACATTTAGTGTTCCAGTTTTCCCACATCTTCTCCAGTATCTATCATTTTTCTGTTTTTTCATGTAGCCAATCTTATAGACGTGATGTGGTACCTCAGAGTTGTTTTGATTTGCATTTCTCTAATCAATACTCATTTAAAGCATTTTTTCATATACTTATAAATATCTGTAATTTCTTCCTCTGAAAACTGTCAATATTTTTTGACCATTTATCAATTGGGGAATGACTTGTATTCTTATAGATCTGAATCAATTCTCTGTATATTTTAGAAATGAGGCCTTTCCCAGAAACACTGGTTGTAAAAATTCTTTCCCAATTTCCCACTTCCTTCCTAACCTTGGTTACATTGACCTTTTTTGTACAAAACCTTTTCAATTTAATGTAATCAAAATTATCAATTTTGCATTTCAGAACCCTCTCTAACTCTTGTTTGATCATAAAATCTTCCCTTCTCCATAAATCTAACAGGTAAACTATTGCTTGCTCTCCCAGATTGCCTACAGTATCAGCATTTATACCTAGATCCTGCACTGGTTAACTTGTTTATACTCCTTCCTTCTGGGCAGACCCCAGTGCCCCTGAAACAAAAGAGATCCATGTTGGATACCAAAAATTTCATATCATTACTGTTCAGATAATAATAAATTTACTACTATTTATTTCAAATAAATATAGTCTACTATCAACATGTAATTTATTAAACCAAAGCATCAAAATTTCAAATAACCCAAAAGATAATGGAAAAAGGCATACTAGGTATAAGTGGTCTAAAGCATATTACCAACAATGAATTGTCTAAAAGATATAACATGAAAGACTGTCACCATGGATATGTCTGACAAGAAAAGGAAGCAGACTGGTTATTTATCAAGAACCAGGGATCAATCAATAAGTTTATTAAGTCCTCAGCATGTGCCAGGACTTGTGCTAAATGCTAGAGACAGGAAAAAAAAGAAAAAAAAAACAAGGATAAGAGATGGACAGCCAGATGCTACATTAGTACTCACATATTTTTTAAAATTAATTTCACTGATGTCTTGTTATTTTGCTTTTTTATATTAGTCATTTCCTGATACAATCTCCTCACTAAAGAACACCACCTTCTAACAAAGAAAAACAGCAAAATCAATCCAGTACATACAGTCCACCACCTCTTAATAGAGATTATGAATAGAGTACTTCATTCACCATCTGACTTTGGGACCAAAAACTAGTACATACATTATGTTAAAGAAAAACCAACACTTTGGATAGATCCTTTATGAAGGAATTATGGTAAGACATAGATAAAAGAGTCACACAGGATGAGAAAACCCATTTGGATTACAATCTATATGCATACCCACATGAAAAAGTGTTTATTATTACTACATGCCAGGAACTGTGTTAAACACTGAGAATACAAACAAGTAAGATTTTGTACTCTCAAAAGTTTACATTCCAATAGAGGAAGACAACAGATAAAGGGGAACTAGAAGGGAGAAGGAAGTTTAATGCAAGCAACAACAGAGTTTGGAAATGGAGTCCAGATTGCTAGCAAGATAAGGCTAGTTCACCTATCAGAGCCCAAGGTGCAAAGATAAGGATTTAGTCTGAAGGGCTGGGGAACCTGTGGCCTCAAGGCCACATTTGTGGCTCTCTAGGTCCTCAACTGTGGCCCTTTGACTAAATTCAAATTTCACAAAACAAAATTCCAAAGGCCAAATGTTCCCTATCTCTGATTCTAGTGGGAAGGAGATGAGGATGGCCACAGTACACAGACCCACTGAACTTCATGATGATGAATAATTTTAAAAGATACTTAGTATGGTTAAAAAAAAAAAGACTTTTAAAAATATCTATTCATACTATTTTCTCTTTTTTTTTTCTTTCTCATAGTTTTTTCCCCTTTGGTTCTAATTCTTTTTTACAACACGACTAATGTGGAAATATGTATGATTGTACATGCAGAGCCTATATCAGATTGTATGTTGTTATGGGGAGGAAGGGGCAGGGAAGGGAGAAAATTTATAACTCAAAATCTTATAAAAGTGAATACTGAAAACTAAAAATAAATAATTTTTTTTTAAATTGAAAAATCTATTTTATTTTAGTCAAGGCATCAAGGATACTACAGTCTCAAAAAGAACATCACCAACAACTTGGGAAATGCTGGGGACGATCTTCTCAGACATGGGTTTTTTCTTAATCTTTTACCCCCTCAAATCATGGAGACCTTTGATAATCTCATGAAATGTATGGATATCCTTCTCAGAATAACATTTTTCAATTAAAAAAATAAAATAGAAAAGAAATAAATCATAATGAAATACAGTCACCAAAATACTTAAAAGTACACAGAATTAGGGTTAAGCCCTTCTGTTTTAAGGGCTTTTCTATTTCTAACAGTTCCACACTAGGTATGAATCAGTGAAAAGTCACTTGGTCACAGAACATTTTGGAGTTTGAGACACAATGAATGAATCCATATGATGATCCAAGGCTCTGGACAAATAGAATAGTCTTTAAGGTAAAGGAGAATCAGGAAAATTCTGAAGCAAAATAAAAGATACTAAATCTATTTTCATACCAGAAGATGGCTGAATATATTAAGTATTGAGAGAAAAATATTACTAGTGCTAAAAATATCCATGAAGGGGGTGGAGCCAAGATGACAGAGTAGAAACTGCATTTCCATGGCACTCCTGCCCACACCACTTCCAAATATATGTAAAAGGGGACTCTGAACAAACTCTGGAGCCACAGAACCCACAAAATGACACAGAGAAGTTAACCCCCTGCAGAGGACAGCCCAGCAGCCAGTCAGGAAGCAGACAGCTGAGCAGTGAGTCAGGCCCACGTGAATCAGAGGTTTTAGCCCCAGGGCAGCAGGACCAGCAGCCAGCTGGAGGGACTCCAGAACACCAGCAGCTATGGTGTTTCCAGAATTATCAAAACATAGATGCCTAGGACAAAGTGAGAAGTCAGTGCCCTATGGATTTTGGAATCGGTATTTGGGAGTGCATCAGCTTCTTCCCCTGGGGGCAAGAAGCCACTGAGTAGCCGCCAGGTTCAGTTCCTGGCCTGCCAACTGTAGGGGGACAAGGTGATCAGTCTTGGGGGTAATCGCTCTGGCTTTAATATTCTTGGATCTGGACTACAGTCTGGGGTGGAGGTCTTGGGGTGTGTGACCAGCTTGCCAGAGCCTGTGAGGGCTTCAGGGAGGGCACCCAACTAATACCTCCGGACACTGAGAAAACCCCAGCATTTGGGATGGAAGCTCCCCTGGCTGGTGGCAGAGTCCTACTGTGGCAACAAGCCCCAAAGTCAAGTAATTAAGTGGCAACATGCCTAGGCAAAGGAAACAAAATAAACATAAAAATTCAACACTAGACTCCTATTTTGGGGGCAAAGAGGATCAAAGCTTAGAACAGGAGGAGGACTGAGAGGTCAGAACTCCTGCACCAAAAGCCCCAAATGAAAATTCGAGCTGGTTACAAGCCATAGAGGACCTTAAGAATCAGATAAGAAAAGAGGAGGAAAAATTGGGAAAAGAAATGAGAATGATGCAAGAAAAGAGAGTCAACAGCCTGACTGAGGAAAATTACACCTTAAAAATAGACTAACTCAAATGGCAAAAGAGGCTCAGACAGGCAATTAGGAGAAGAATGCCTTAAAATGTCAAATTTGCCAGATGGAAAAAGAATCTCAAAAGTTCACTGAAGAGAATCATTCCTTCAGAATTAGACTGGAGCAAAGGGAAGCTAGTGACTTTATGAGAAATCAAAATACTATTAAACAGATCCAAACAAATGAAAGACTAGAAGGCAATGTGAAATATCTCATGGGAAAAACCACTGACCTGGAAAATAGATCCAGGAGAGATAATTTTAAAATTATTGGACTACCTGAAAGTCATGATCAAAGAAAGAACCTAGAAATCATCCTTCAAGAAATTCTCAAGGAAAACTGCCCTGATATTTTAGAACCAGAAAGCAAAATAGAAGTTGAAAGAATCTGCCAACCACCTCCTGAAAAAGATCCCCAAAAGAAACCTCCTAGGAATATTATAGCCAGGTTTCAGAATTCCCAGACAAGCAGCCAGGAAGAAACAATTTCAATATTGTGGAAACACAATCAGGATCTGGCAGCTTCTACACTGAGGGATGGAAGGGCATAGAATATGATATTCTGGGGGGCAAAGGAGCTGGGATTAAAACCAAGAATCACCTACCCAGCAAAATTGAGTATCTTGTTTCAGGGGAAAATATGGTCATTCAGTGGAATAGAGGACTCTCAAGCATTCTTGATGAAAAAGCCAGAGCTGAATAGAAAATTCAACATTCAGACACAAAAAGCAAGAGATGCTTGAGAAGGTAAACAGGGAAAAGAAATCAAAAGGAACTTATCAAATTGAACTATTTACATTCCTACATGGAAAAACTATAACTGTAACTGATGAAACCTTTCTCAGTATGAAAATAGTTGAAGAAGGGTATATGAGCATATGAATACATACGTGAATGTGTGTATATATGTTTACAGGTATACATGGATAGAGGGCACAGGTCGAATTTAATAGGAAGGGATGATACTTAAAAGGTGAAATTAAGAGGTGAGAGAGGAATATAACAAGAGGAGATGGGGAGAGACAGAAAGGGATAAACTATCTCATATAGAAGAAGCAAGGGGAAGTGGTTCATTTACAAAAGTAATACTAAGTTGTATGAATTTTAGGCAACTGCACTTATAGCCACAATTTGTATAAAGAAAATCATGAATAAAAAATAAATTTAAATAGGAAAGTCAAAAGGAGGATACCTATATTATAATGAATTTCTTACACCATAAAAATATGTAATAGAATGACTAAACAGCAAGCAGACATACTGAATAGACAGCTGGAATTGGCATCAGTTACACTTGGGTTCAAGTCCTATTTCATATACTAGTTTTGGGATCTAGAGATAATCACTCAATATCTGAATGCCTCAAGCAACCCTACCTCTACAATGGAGTTACTAATTCTAACTCCTCCCAAAAGGCCCATCTACTTGGTGGCAGGGATTGTGTACAACAGGCAAAAGACAAATGGAACAATCCCTGTGCTCCAGGGGTTTACATCCTGCTGGGAGAGACAGCATGTACAAAAAGTAGACACAGAATAAGCATACAAAATAGCCACAAGGTAACTGGGGAGGGAGGGCTCTAGCAGTCAGAAGAAACCATGAAAGGTGCTAGGTAGAAGGTGAATCTCGAGGGTCCTGGGGGATTCTCTGAGAAAGGTGAGGAGTGAGTACATTCCAGGGATCAGGAACAGTCAGTGCAAAAGTACAGAGACAAGAGAAAGTCTAGGTGGCTGGGGAGAGGAATAATGTATAATGAGGCTGGACAGACAAGGCTGGGGCAAGTTGTGAAGGACTTTAAAAACCAAAGAAAGGAGTTTAAATTTTTATTCTATAGGCAAGAGGGAGCCACTATAGTTTACTTGAGTAGGGGAATTATATGGTCAGACCTGCACTTAAGGAAAATCACTTTGACAGCTGTGTGAATGATGGATTGGAGTAGGAAAAGTCTTAAGAAAAGGAGATCAATGAGGAAACCACTGCAGCAGTTTAAGTGAGAGATAATAAGGGCCTTAACTAAAGTGAACAGTAAGAAAGGGGCAGTTTTAAGAAATGTGGAGGAAAAGGCAAAAATTTGACAAAACTGGATATGTCAAGGGAGGGAGAGCTAGGCATATCAACAAGGTTAGGAATTTAGGAGACTGGATAAATGATGGTACCTAAAAGAGAATAGGAAAGTTTGGTAGAAGGGAGGGTTTTTGGGGAAAAGATGAATCCTGTTCTGGACATGCTGAGTTTGGAATGGGGGAAAGGAGGGCACTCAGTGGTTGTCCACTAAGTAGTTAGTAAAGTGGGACAAGCTCAGAAGACAAATATACAAGCAATCTACATAGACTATAATTAAGGAGATGGTGTTCAGCAGTTTTCAAATACTACAAAGAAGTCCAGAAGGATGAGGATTGAGAAAAAAACTATCTGTTTGTCAAGTAAGAGATCATTTAGTAACTTTAGAGATAGCAGTTTCAATTTGGTGATCAAGTGAGAAGACAGATTATGAAAGCTAATAAGACCTATAAAGTTTATCTCAGAGGTTAGTGAGATCAAACCACACATGCTACATTTTAAAAGGCTTTGCAAACCTGTTGTAAAAGTTCAATGATTTGTTGTGTAAAAGTAAGAGTCTATAGTTTCATAGTTATGCTATGGAGACTCATAGTTAAATTGATAAATTCCACTCCTAAGACAGACAATCTACTTTTATTTCACACAGAATTCCAAAGAGCAGATTTATTTTTATTTTACACACAATCTTAAAAAATTTAGATGGCTAGTTTCAAGGCCCAGAGCAGATTAAAACAAGTAGGGATGGAAGAGAGATACTATACAAAACCAGCTAAGAACAAAGCAAGAAAACCTGCAAAAAGCAGATAGAGGAACAACAGAAATAGAGCAAAAACAGACTGGGGTCAGCATCAATTTCCTTGCTCAGATACCTCAACAGACTATAACATATGGCTCTATTGTATTACAGAACAGTATAATCACCAGTGGGCATCTAGGTGGTACAGTGGATTGAACACCAGGCCTAAAGTCAGGAAGACCTGAGTTCAAATGTCAAATACTTATTAGCTGTGTGACCCTAGGCAAGTCACTTAACATTATTTGCCTCAGTACCTCATCTGTAAAATGAGTTCAAGAAGGAAATGGCAAATCACTGCAATATCTCTGCAAAGAACACCCCAAATGGGATCACAAAGAGTCAGACAAGCATGAATGACTTAACAACAACAACAAAAATAATCATTAATGTTCAAAGTTATTACCCTTAAATCATTAATAAAGTATTAAATTATATTCAGGATAATTTAAGGCAGAGAAGTATGCAATATTTGGAAACACTTATACAAAATGGTCAAAAGAAATAGCTTTAATAAGAAATGATGAGCAGGATGCTCTCAGAAAAACCTGGAAAGACTTATGAATTGATGCCAAGTGACATGTACTGTGTACAAAGTAACAGCAATCTTGTAAAATCATCGCTATGAATGACTTAGCTATTCTCAGCAATACAATAATCCAAGACAACTCTGAAGGACATAACGATGATAAATGCTAGTCATCCCCAGAGAAAGAACATCAGTTCTGTATACAGACTGAAGCACACTTTTTTTAAACTTTATTTTTCTTGAGATTTTTTTTGGGGGGAGGGGGTCCCATGTTTTCTTTCACAATATAACTATCATGGAAATGTTTTACATGACTACACATGTATAACCTATATAAAATGCTTGCTTTCTCAATGGGTAGGAGGGGAAGGGAGGAAGGGAGATAATTTAGAACTCAAAGTTTTAAAAATGAATGTTAAAAATTCATTTTCATGGCAGCTAGGTGGCGCAGTGAGTAGACCACTGGCCCTGTAGTCAGGAGGTCCTGAGTTCAAATGCGACCTCAGGCACTTAACACTAGCCATACAACCTTGGGCAAGTCACTTAACCCCAACTGTCCTGCCCTCCTCCCTATAAAAAGCAAAAAAAAAAAAAAAAGAATTTCATTTTACAGTAACTAGCAAAATATTAAATAAATTTAAATTTAAAAAAAATTTTTAAAAATGAAATAGCTTTAGTATTAAATGAGTATGCCCTCAGCTATCAAGAAAACTCAGCTATAGAGAATGACTCATTCCTCAAAGGATGCCATGATTTTAACATATATTTATATAAAGAAAATCTCAACACAACAGTAAATTTTAAACAGTAGGCTTTGTCCTACCCCTACTGGCTCTGCTTATAAGGTCAAGGGAGGGAAACCAAATGACTGGTTAGGGGAAACAATCTACCCAGTTCAGAAATGATGGAATCTCTCTCTTTAGGACAAGAGGTTCGTGCTCCCAGTCCTTGCTTTCTATGTTCCCAAATATGAATTCTGCTAGGGAAGGTCTACTGGGAGCTTTCAACCCCTATCCAGGGTTTTAAGTTTATGGAATCCTGATGCAGTGGCAGAGGTAGAGCATGTCAAAGGGAATTGAAATCCATTCCATGCTTAGGAAGCAGTGCTAGTGCTTCTTAAAAAACTATGGAGTATGAAGCAGGTAAAACAATTAGGTTTATTCAACACATACTCAGGACTTGGAACAACTCAGGAGTGAAAAAGAAAAAAAGTCAGACAACTAAGATTAGTCATTCTTGGGTAGAGAATGGTACCAGAGATTTGGGATATGGGAAACTCATATGAAGATGGAAAACCGGGTCAGGGTAGTTTCCTCTTGCCTCTACCTTTGGAGGTAATCATGGGTGGAAACTGACACTGAATGAGCCCCACTGAGGCAGCCCTCACTGCCAGCCAGAGGTAATGTAGTTCGTTAATGATAAGGGGGCACCAGACTCAGGTGGGATCCTAATAATGAAGGGACTTATGCCATTATAACTACCCTGCATGGTGCCCCAAGAGAGAAGGGTGCCTGAGGGTAGATGGGCAAAAGGTCACTATTGTATTTCACATACTATCAGCCTAAAAATTAGGAAACAGAACATTTGATCAGGGGGAAAAACAAAGAAGGAAATGAAGGGGGGAAGTGCAGCCCACTACTAAACACACCTAGTATGACAGGTATATGGGAAGTACAGTCCTACTTCTAGGAAGGTAACTACGACTCCCTCACTAACTGCTAAGTCAAAATATTCATTGCTTCTAGAAGTGAAACTCAATTTAATTTAATAAGCATTTGTGTACTACCTAGGTATGTGCCATGCCCCAAACACTTAACCTAGGTATTAAGGACACAAAGACCAAAACAAATTAAATAACAAGAAAAGGTCTCTGCCCTCAGGGAGCTGACATTCTGCTAGTGAGAAACAAGATATACACAGATAAATATATACAAAAAAATCTTTACTAAATAAGTACAATGTAGGGGGAGAAGGAAGTGGCTTGAGGCATTAATAAAAGTCTTCCTAGAAGAAATGGCACCTGAGCTGTGCTTTGAAGGAAGCTAGGAAGTCTGGGAGATAAGAGTCAGGGAGTATTCTAGGAAGAGGGGGCAGCCTGTGCATCGACAAGGAGGTGATAACAGATGGAATGTCATGAAGAGGGACAATAAGCAGGCTAGTTCAGCTGGAACAAAGAGTGAATGAGGGGGAGTGAATATGCGGATCAGTCTGGAAAGATAGACAGAAGCAGACTGTGAAAAGCTTTAAATGCCAAATAGAGGAATTTTTATTTTATCCTTGAGATAACAAGCAGCCACTAAAGCTTTTTCAGCATAGGAGTAAAGTGGTCAAACCTACACTTTTGGAATATTAATTTGGCACTGTATGGATTTAGGATGGGAGTGACTGGAAGCAAGAAGGCCGTGCAGTAGGCTACTGCAATAGTCCAAGAAGGAGTGATGAGGGCCCAAACCAGGGTGGTAGTTGTATGACTGGAGAAAAGAGGAAGGATAGGAAAAATGTGGAGACAGAAAAGCAAGATTTGGTAACTGATTGGACTAAAAGGGAGGGAGAGGTTGTTACAGGAAGGAATACACTTTAATCAGTAAATTCTGAGCATTTAATGCCAGAAGGTAGTTAACTAAAATTGGGGTAATCATTGAAGAGTAGAGCTTGAGGGAAAAGAGGAGGTGGGGGTTTAAAGGAGGGAAAGAGGAAAAACAGAAGAGATTATAGGGCCCTGGAGCCTAAACTGACATTAAGTGGGACACATCTTGTAAAAATGAGTCATGATAAGGGAATGAATTTATTTACTCCAACTCCAAAAATACAATACCAAGAACTGAGTCTTCATGATAATCAACACAAAGCAAGCTAGGGCTTTATCCATTATGCCAAATCACATTATATTTAGTAAACCCCCCAGCAACAGATAGGTTGACAAAATAAAAGTTTTCCTTGATTTAAACTGCTTTAATAGACCTGTGTTTCTCACTTACTGTCTCTAAAGCTCCAAACTAGGGGGGGAAAATCCCTAATTCTCTCTGTTTAGTTTTTTAAGGGAATGGGCAAATTGAAGAGGGAAGAGTTGGCGGGGAGAGGAGGGGAAATCACAGCATATTTAAATCTACTAGCTTTCTAGTTTCTTTTGGAAGACAGATATGATCAAGATCCCCAGGCCTTGGACAGGAAGACTAGCCAGGAAGGCATAGCCAGACTCAATGTGGCTTTCTTGCTCTTTACCAACCCTTTTCAGACCTAACCTCAAGGTTAGAATTTGAGTATTTTTCCAAACTTCTTCCCTGGAAACTGAGTTCTACTTTTTTAGTATCTAGAGCAGTATTCTGTAGCAGGCTCCAGATTAGTTAGAAAAGACTCATTATCTTGGGAGGACAGTTTTTTTAAAAATAGCAACAAAATAGCACATAGGACATGGACAACCCAATCCACAAAAGATATTAGGAAGACCAAAGAAAGACCTCTAGACTTTGGGTATATCTAAAGAACATTTACAAAAAAGGCATGGTCAAGAATTGAGAAGAAGAAATGGATTAACTGCAATCTGCAATGGTGGAAATGAATGTGATCATGGAAGCATCAAAACACTATTACTACTAGAAAATTCTAGTAGAACATCACCAAAAAAAAAAAAACAATTAAAAGGTGAAATTGAGCTCCAAATTTGAGCTCAATGCAAGAGATTACATCTCCAGCACTTAAACCATGTAAGAAATAGCAAACTCCTAAATCCATAATGATTCATTCATAAAATAGTGAGTGTTTCTACAGTATTTGTGCATTTAACAATATCAATTATTTATTTCATTATTCTGCACCAACTATGCCATTTTAAAAATTCTCAATGTCAAAAAGAATCTTAGATATAGAGGAAATGGGAATCAAAAGTAAATTGTTATGAAGGCATGTACATTTTCTTTTCTCAATGCTGACTGACTGCTATGCATCATGTGATGAATTAGTTCTGCACAGGAGCCTGGGAAAAATTCAAACAATTGATAATTCTATAAATGGATGCAATGTGCTTTACAAAACAAGATGGCTGACATCAGACTTAATTTAAAACACTAGATATTTATTAATTACATCTATGGCATGAATTTATTTTTTTTTTTTGCTTTTTGGAGGGCAACTGGGGTTAACTGACTTGCCCAAGGTCACATGGCTAGTTGTGTGTGTGTGTGTGTGTGTGTGTGTGTGTGTGTGTGTGTGTGTGTGTGTACGTACACTCAAGCTCAGGTTAAGTGTCTGAATATCTGAACCCAGGTCCTCTTGACACCAGGGCTGTGCTCTATTCATTGCGCCACCTAGCTGCCCCATGTGGCAGGAATTTAATATAAATTCCAGGGCTTTACATTTTAAATGTAAAATTAAACATTAATATTAAACATTAAAATTATCCTTTCTTTTGAAATAAATTGATCTCTGGTGGGTCATTCTCCCTTGAAAAGTAGAGGCTCTATGGATAATGTTTACGCTATAAATTATGGCATTAATTTTCTAAAATTACATGCGGAGTAGAATTTTCTAAAATTACACTAAAATCCCTAAGTTCATTTGGCCACGAGAAAATATTCTACTATTTCTGATTAATGTTTTGGGAACTTTTTTAAGAAAGTAATTTCCTGGAAATATAAATTGAAATGTTCATTTGAAAAAGTGAAAGAAAAAACACAACCTGATTAATAGAAAAAGAAATCCAAGTTAAACTGGACTAGATGACTTTTAAGATCTCACTTAGTTCTAGCCTTCTATGATTCAGAAAGAACTTTGAGGTGCTATCTCACATTCATCAAGTTGGCAAAAATAATTTAAGATGATATAACTCAACAGGTGTCATGTAATTGCAGATTGGCATAATCTTCTTAGTCCTAGATAGCAATCGTGAATATATGGAAAATATCAGAGATTTTTAGTCAAAGGGAATTTTTGTAGTCCCCTGAAATCATTATCCAAAAGAAAGCTGTCTAAAGACATTTATAAGCATTATTATTTGTAACCACAAAAAAAGATATACATAAATGTCCTACAACTGAGGAATGCCAGATAAGTGGTATATTAACATAATACTATGATTAAGCATGAGGAATATAAGAACTGTATGAAATTTACGAAATAATAATTGAAGAAAGAACCATTGGATCCTAAGACTGTAGAGGCAGAAAGGACCTTTGAGGCCAACAAGCCCAAACTCCTCATTTTACAGCAAAATGAGGACCAGAGGGAGGAAATATAATGCCCAATGACACAAAGGCATTGCAGAGCTAAGATTCAAACACAGGGTTCCTTCAATTGCTTAATACTGCCTCAAAAAGAATATATAACATAAAAGTAAAAAAACATATGGTATAAACAGACCAAAAAAGGTACAATGAATTCCAAATGAGGAAAATGACGCACTGTTAAGGATATTTTGTGTTGAGATCCATGTTATTATTTGAATGTAAATACTGACAAAGTTTAACTGATTTTGTTAGTTTGAGGCTATATCTAAAATAAATCTTTTCTTATACCCCTTGAGAAAGGGATAAAAGGAAAGAAACGACAGCTATACAAAAAAAAAGGCAATAGAATGTAGTAATTTTGGGGAGAAATAAGAAAACAGAACCATCTAAGATAACTAGGTTTCAGCAACATTAACTTTTTTTGTTTAAACAAACATCATGATATGAATATCCCATTTGAAGTATAAATCATTACATTAAAAAGTAGCTGTTAGTAATTTTTCAAAATTTTCTATAAGCTTTATCTAAAAAACAATAAAAGCTATCAAGAAGACTATATGGGCTGACAAGTCCAAGTAACAGGCATATAAAATTACAATACAGAAGTAGCACTTCTGGGGCCTTTAAAAACTAATCTGAAGTGACAAGTGAAAAAGAAAAGAAATGTGCCAGATTTTCAAAACAAGAAGTCAAAATAACTGAGGTTGATGCTACAGAATTCATAAAGCTGACAAGGATATTTAAGTTTTATGTTCTTCTTTCTCCCTACCTCTGACAGCTTCTGGCCATTTCAGCTGCTGTCAGCAAATACATACAAGTAAGACTAAGTGAAGTAAATGGAAAGGAGCTGAATTGTTTTTATTTAACTTCTGGTGAAGTAGATTGAAGCCAGTATCTGAAATGAGGTTTCTGAGGCACCTGTTCACTGCAATTATCCACTGCTAATTGAGTTGGCAATAACTACATGCAAATTAGTCACTTATAATAGAAAGT